>JBBPCZ010101342.1:0-10967 GCA_037974445.1 Brycinus macrolepidotus
TTCTTACTGCTGCTGTTTCTAAGGAATTTCCCCATTGTGGGATTAATAAAGTCAATCTAATCTAATCTAATCTAAAATTCAACTGGAAATTTCAGAAGGTCAGAAGGGAATAACAGAATAATATTCAAAGCTAATTTTAAGTAACCTACTTACGATAGCTCAAATAATCCAAATCATATACTAAGGGGTCTTTTAAGAAGCTATTACCATATAAAATACATTCTATTGAAATAGAGAGTATGTTTGGCCCAAAACAAGCAGTGTCTGCTTTGGAAGCAGACCAGGCCAATAACACGTCTAACTAAACACAGTATAAATCTAATTAACCTAATCGCAAAACAAAGAAACAGAAATGCCTTACCTCCTTACTTCACTCCCTAACTAAGTCAAAACAAGGAGAAAAACCAAGTCAACAAAAATAAAAAATGGCATCGACTTCCTACTAACCTACTAACTGATGATTTGGATAGGCTGTTTATAGGGTGTATCCTTATGTATATCTACTAATATACATGATATTTACTAAGAATAACAAAAATGCTAATAATAAAAACACTATTAGGCTGCTTTTGGGCTCAAAACTAGTCTTGGGTTCCAACTCACCTACACGTTCAACATGAAGGGAAAATTGCCAGGTCATGCTGGCATGTATCCAAATAAAACAATTTAAACGAATGTTTACAAAATGCTTTTTAAGAGCTATCCTGTTCTTGTTCTCTTTCCAAGTTTAAAGTAAATGTGAAATCCCATCATACTATAAATGCCACTGAAGAGACTTTATTATAATATCATTATATAATTAGAAATTATTTGTTGACTTTTGCACCTCTAAAATTGTTTTCAGATTTTTGATGACATCACTGTGCACCCACTGAGAATAAAAAATAATTTTAAGCCAGTCTTCCATGGAAGAGGTCATTGTTACACAAGAAAAGCCTTTGCACAGCATAATGAGGTCAGACTGTCTTTCGTATGGTTCATAGAAATGACTTGCATTCAAGGAGTTATGAGACAATTTGTCCTTTTATTAAACGCATCTATCCAGGTAAGCGCCGAAGAAGGTTGCATTATGTGACTCCAACTGCTAATTAAAAACATCACTTGCATGCGCTTTTTGTGTGTCAGAAGCATGAGCATGTTGGTTTATAGCTTTGACATGCATTAAAGTTTTTCATGTACTCTACTGAGATATATTTATCTCAAGTTCTTCATACAAGTGGGAATGAAGGAATTACATGTGTGTCCCCGGCTTAGTGCTTTTAGTATTATAGGATATCACACCTATGTTCCTGGCAAAGTAAATCACTGTTTATGGTGGTGAATGCATGCAGTGGATTAATTAATCAATAATTAATCCCTGACATGCACTACTACAGTGCAGTTATTCTAAGCTGTTTCAGATGCTATTAAATTGTCATGTAGTTTTAACCAGTAAGTTTGCTGCCATGACAGGGCAAGTCGTGGTGTTAGATGTTAACAAAATTGCTGGAACGATTAGTTGTCATGTTCTGTTTGCCCTATGATAAATTAACACATGTCATGAGACAAATGGGATCACATTTACATTTACATGCACATGACAGCCCAACAAAGTTCAAAGATCTAGCCTAAGAAACTGTCTACATGCACACCAGCAGAGTCTACAGTGTGAAATGAATGCATAAATGCAATACAGACCAAGACCAGGGCATGCTGTTTAGGAACATATATATAACATGAGTTTGAATATTTGGATTGAAAACTGAACGTGTGGAAAGAAACTTGAATAAATGGAATGAAATCTCTGAATATATGGAATGAAACTTGAACAAATGGACTGAAAATGCTGAATATATGGAATGAAGTTTAAATAAGTGGAATAACTCTGAATATATGCAATGTAACATGTGGAATGAAACTTGAAAATAGGGGTTGAAACTGAATAGATGGAATGACTCTGAATATATAGAATGTACCTCTGAATATATGAAACGAAAAAAAAAAATCTCATGGCAGGCCACAGCTTATAGGTCAAAAACCACTGGTCTAAAAGGAGCAAAGAAAGTATGAATAATTGTCTCCTCTCTGCATAACTGTGTTGGTATATAGAAAAGACACACTTCTGATGTTGATTTGAGAGCTTGTAACATGTGACATGATCTCTGCATGAGCTCTGCATCTGTAAGTATGGAACAAATTGTTTTGCTTTTAGAGTAAGGCTGGGGTACATTTTAAACCACTATAAAATACTCAAAATACACTCACATACTCAGACACTGGGCTTGTGTTCTTCAGTGTGGAATCTTCCAGACTGCAAGCACACAAAAGCTTGACCCACTTTCATGCTTGACACTGACACCAAAATTTGTTCTTTTCCACACAAATTGTGCATCACTTACTATAAAGGATATTCTTAGTTTGTCTAAAATATTTATATTATTTACATTATTTATTTATTTATTTACCTCACATGCATTTTGTTATGAACTCTGGATAACCCCACAAGCAAAGGCTGCTGAAGCTTGCATTCCAAAGTTTACAGAAAGTCCTTATCCTCCTTATGGCCTGGAGGAATGGCAGAATTACACAGACCCACTGCTCTATGGACTTTCTCCGTCCGGAGGTCTGCAAATCTGGACAGTTTTTAGTGTCGGAGTACTGGCCCTTTTTATTAGGATAAAATGAGACATTCTGTTGGGTCATATCTGTGTTTTGATTCTGACATCTCTCTCTGTCTCTTTCACTCCTTACCAAAATAAAAAAATATATATACATACATTTTTTTTCTGAGAATCACAGAGGGATTTATACATAATGTGCATTTCCTGCTTCCTGCATGGAGATATCCGTCCATTGATCAAAGATTATAGATAATCCTGTTGGCAGCTCAGAGCCAAAGTAAGGAGATCTGACAGGAAGTATTTTTACTAGAACATTTTTCTTTCTCATTCTTATTCTCTCTCTCTCTCTCTCTCTCTCTCTCTCTCTCCCCTCACTCACTCATGCAAATTTATCCCCCACAAGCACTTGCAAACACACAAACACACACCCAAACACACACAGACACAGATACAGAGCAAACTAAACACTCCACTAATCTCCCTGACCCTCTGTAATCATACTCTGACAGATGGGGAAGAAAGCATGTCCTTTTTAATAGTGAAGCAGCTATTTTTACTCCTCTTTTAACACTCGCTGGCACTGTGCTCCAGAAGAGTCTAGATGGATGCGGGTGACACACTTACACACGAGCCAAAGGCGCAATGCATAAGTTAGGAACCAGTGAGAAAATCTGAATGACTTAATACATGTGGTAGTATATTTTTCTACAATTTCTACAATGGAAAAAAGGCAACGTAATATTACTTAAATTACTCTACAGCATAGTCTAGAGTCTAGACACTCATTTTTCCACAAGGCAGCTAAAAATACTACCATAAAACTTTAGCTAGCACCTCAACCCCTGTCTTCTTTCCTCTCTTGGTGCAATGTATGCATCGGAACAGATCTAATAAGGTGGTTGGCACTGTGTCATAGCATAGGGTAATGAAGCAACAAAGGTGGATGAAACGAGGGCATTCAGAGTCTGAGGCTACAAGGCAGGGCCCTAAGCAACATTTTTTCTCAGGGACCCCCCTGTCCTTTGTGAGTTGTGGTTCACCCTCCTCTCCGCTGGGGGAGCTCTGGACATCTCATTGAGCTTAACGAAAGGAATTTCTGTTGTAGCATTATTTTGTGCTTGCTCTTTTTGGACAGTGTGTTTTGTCTTGCCCTTCTAATGCTGTTTGCCCTTGCTTGACTTGGAATGTGTTAAGGATGATGAGACTGGATAATCTCTGTTACCACGGTTTGCCAATGATTGAACTTGTTTTGAATGACACTTTGAACTCTTCTTCTTTTGTTAGATACTTTGCTGCAATTGAGTCCTCTCTCAGATCGTCATTACAGAACACTTCACCTATTATGGACTCAGCAGAAACCAATTCACTTCGACAAACTTTAGTTCATTGGGGAGCCCTGTTGACGAAATGCCGCAGGAACTCTGATTCCAATGCTACAAATATGGCAAGAATGCCAAAGCTACAGTACTTCTGTCTGCCACTCTGCCTGTTCAGGTCCCCATGCCTGAATGATTTGATGGTAATTCAGGTAAATGCCTAGGTTTCTTGCTCCAATGTTTCTTGTATTTTGTGCATCCGAAGAAACTAAGGTGGCTTTTGTTATTTCCCTACTAACAGGGAAGGCATTGAAATGGGCTACATTGGAATCAAAATGTGGTCAGTTTAAAGTCATTGGATGAATTTCTGGTATAGTTCAAAGAAGTATTTAACCATCCACTTTCAAGCAAAGGAGCAGGTGAACAATTAGCTTCGATACAACAGGGGAGTATGACTGCAGCCAAATTTGCCTTACATTTTCATACACTTGCCACAGCCGGCGGATTTAATGAGCCCGCTGGACCATGTACTTCCGAGGACTTAGAGAGGAACTAAAATTGGAAATAGCTTGTTGGAATGAGGAGCTTAATTTGGAACAAATTATTGGGTTGCTTATACAGCTAGACAGTCTTCAAAGAGAACTAAACTTTATGTGACAATGTCCATACCACCAAGCAAGGAGAGCCTATGCAAATCAGAGGAGAACAGAGGAGAAACCAATGACTATGCTTCTACTGTGGTAAAGCAGATCACCACGTTCAGCAATGCCCCTCTCATTCAAAATTTGAAAAGTCAAATTTGGTAAGTACAGCAAGAACCGTATACAGTCTAAAGCAGTTTGAGATACAAGTGGAATTTAAATGGCAGTCACAACGGATCTTCCTTTCTGCTCTTTTAGACTCAGGAAATTTCATCAGTGAAACACTGGTAAACACTCTATGTATACCAAGTAAAATGTTCCTCTCCCTCTCTTAAAATACATACTATACAGGGACAGTCGATCAGAGAAGGTATCGTGAATGAAGTTACACTGCCCATTTTATCATGCTCATGGACACTTTTAATTTAACACAACAGGTACAGGGGCCGACACACTCGCATGGCCATACCCTTGACCTCGTCATTACGAAAGGTGTCAATGCTTCTACAACTGTTATGGACTTGTCTTTATCTGATCACTTTTGTGTTTTCTTTGATGGATGTATGTCCCCTCACTTTCAAAATTGGTCTAGGACTGTAGGAAAGAGAGTCATAAATGATGATACCATCGCCCTTTTTGAGCAGGCACTCGCACAGAGCCAACCTCAGACATCAGACTCTGTAGATGAATTAATGAACAACTTCACTTTAAAGATGGCACAAATTATGGATGATATTGCTCCTTTAAAAGTTAAAAAAGTCAACAACAAGCAAAGTGCACCATGGAGACTAAATCCAAAGATTAAACTGATGAAAAAGGAATGCAGGCAAACCGAGAGAAAATGGCGCAAGTCTAAACTTCATATAGACCACCAAATCCATAAAGATATGGTATGTCTACATAATTTTGAAATTTGCAAAGCAAGGCAGTCCTTTTTTTCTGACATTATTAACAAAAACAGAAACAATGCCCGTGTATTATTCTCTACTGTTGAGAGGCTAACAAATCCCCCAACTGACCTAGCACCGGACCTTCACTCAGTTCCTAAATGTGAGGAATTTGCATCCTTTTTCAATGGAAAATTGAAAAAATAAGACTGACTTTATCAACACAGTTGATACAAAGAAAGGGCCTTTACACTTAATGTCAGAATTTAGCCTTATCAACTATGAAACTCTGATTAAAACTGTTCAAAATCTCAGTTCTGCCACATCCCGACTAGACACTCTGCCTACTAGTTTTTTCAAGTCGGTCGTTCACCTCATAGCAGCAGATATGCTTCACATTATAAATACATCGCTACAAACTGGCATTTTTCCTAAGTTCCTAAAACAAGCTGGTAAAGCCCCTGCTCCAAAAAAAGCAACCTAGATGCTTCAATACTCAGCAGTTACAGATCAATATCAAATCTACCTTTTATTGGGAAGATTATTGAAAAAATAGTTTTCAATCAATTAACCACCTTTTTACCATCAAATAATCTTTTGAATGACTATCAATCTGGCTTTCATGCTAACCATAGCACCGAAACAGCCCTTGTTAAAGTGGTAAATGACATCCACCTAAATACAGATGCAAGTAAAGCATCTGTCCTGGTATTATTAGACCTCAGAGCAGCATTTGACTTGGTTGACCACCGTATACTATTGCACCGACTAGAACACTGGGTTGGATTTTCAGGTGTAATCATAAATTGGCTAAAGTCCTACCTACAAGATAGAGGCTATTCTGTTGCCATTGGAAATTGCACCTCAACACCGGTATCCTTGACCTGTGGTGTTCCCTAGGGATCAGTCCTAGGCCCATTATTGTTTAATCTCTGCATGCTCCCACTCGGCCAGATCATCAGGAACAACTCAATGTGTTATCATAGCTATGCAGATGACACTCAAATCTACCTCGCTCTGTCTCCAAATGACTCTGCGCCCCTTGACTCTCTTTATCAGTGTTTTGACCAGGTTAAAAACTGGATGTCACAAAACTTCCTTCAGCTGAACTCTGACAAAACTGAAGTCATCATATTTGGCAAGGAGGAACAGAAATTTAAGATTGCTACCCTACTTGAAACAAAGGGACTGAAGGCGAAGGATGCTGTGAGAAACCTTGGCCTCATCATTGACAGTAATTTGAATTTTAACAACCATGTGAAATCAGTCACTAAATCAGCATTTTTTCACCTGAAGAATATTGCAAAATTAAGGATTGACTATTGCAATGCCCTTTTTACTGGGCTTCCTAAGAAGACTATAAAACAACTTCAGACTATACAAAATGCAGCTGCTAGGGTGTTAACCAAAACTAGTTAGTTATAGAATTGATTTTAAAGCACTACTTCTTGTTTTTAAAGCACTAAATGGCAGTGGACCAAACTACATATCTGAGCTGTTCAAACAGTTTGCCCCAACCAGATCACTCAGGTCTCCAAATAATAATCTTCTGGTTAAACCTGTTACTAAAACAAAATGTGGTGAGTCAGCCTTTAGTGATTATGCAGCTAGACTCTGGAACCAACTGCCAGACGAGATTAAAAATGCTCCCACAACATCTATTTTTAAATCCAAACTAAAGACTAAGCTCTTTAGTGAAGCATATTCTTAAAATTATTCATCTTGTTTTAAAATTTATTTATTATTTTATTTATCTTTCATTCTACTTTCTTTTTTTTAATGTGTGATTTTATTGAAGGTCTTTTTTTTTTCTTGGCATGCACTTTGCCTCTATCGACTATTATACTGTTTTTATTAGTATCTGTAAAGCACATTGAAATGCTTTGATGTAAGAAATGTGCTATACAAATAAAATTGCCTTGCCTTATATTTTAAGTATTCCCATTTTCTAGTGTAGGTCATTATTGAATCATCTTGCAAGGTCTTTTGGACTAGTTCTTTGATTTCACTACAATATAAATCATGTTTTAAGAGGTTTTGTGACAACTTTGGTCAGCGGCCGCTAGAGGCAGCTATTGTTATAGTTTTGGATTTGGGACTTTAAAGGAGGTTTGTGTCTAGTGTCACGCCTTGTCAGCTGTTTGGTATTTTGAGTTTAAGTGATGGCTTTTGATGATTGGTTTATGTCTGCGTCTGTTATGTATTTAAGTTCCAAGAGTTTGTGTTCAGTTGTCGGTCATCCCTCACACTTGCCTTTACTCTACCCGGTCCTCATCTGTCTCCTGCCTTAAGTATGTTTTATGTTTTGGACCCTAGTGTCTCTTTGAGTTTCCTTTTGTGTGAGTTTGTGTTTTGTTAATAAAACCCTACAAAAAAGAACCCTGCATCTGCGCCTCGCATCACTCCCCGAGCCCAGCATGTGACAGGTTTGAGTTGAATTTCCAGTACCCTCTGTGTCTCATACTTTCAGGAAGAGGTGTAATTGATAGATTAATACTGCAATGGTCCGTAAGAGGTGTTGGGGAGATATTACAATCTGGTGTTAGTTTGAGGATATCATCTGTTCCTAACCAGAAATCTATTCTAGATCTGCTCGATGCATCTGATTTAATCCAGGAAAACTGTTTCTCGTTAAGATGTTTTTCCCTCCACAGATCAATAAGTTCTAGGCTGTTACAGAAATCAGACAACATATGGTGTGGACGGGGGTTTACGAATTTGTTCGGATGTCTATCAAGACCTTCGTCCATGAACATGTTCCAATCACCACCTATTAAGACGTCTTTAGTGGGAAATCTTTGTTTAAGTTGTTCGACAGTTTCTTCAATAATTGTAAGAAGATTCTTATTTTTTGACTCGTTACAGTACTCATTAATGTTACCAAGGATTATTAATGAGTCCTCAGTATGTAATACAGGAAGAGACCAATGGCCATCACTGCTGTGTTTTGTTGATATTATCTTCCCTGGAAAGTTATTTAATAAGACTGCCAGACCTGCTTATTTAGATGTACCAAGCGAGTAGATTATTCCATCTCCCCATTGGTTTGACCAAAATGTTTATCAGAGTCCTTTGAATGGGTTTCTTGGAGAAGAATACAATGTGGATTTCTGTTTCTGCAATACAGGAACATTGCTTTTCTTTTGACATTGTCTCTTATGCCCCTTACGTTTAACGACATAAACTTAAGACTGGTTTTTAAAAACATAAAACGGAAAAAGTAAATAAATTCTAAATACACAAATCTTAATATTGATAGTTTTTGTTAAACTAGAATGAACTTAAGGCAGGTCCCTGAGAAGTCTAACATTGCCCTTTAACACAATGACATGGAAATACCAACCCTGCAGTCACGAACTTCATTAAACCTAACTTAATTCTACTCCTTTCTCACAGGAGTAAAAAAAGAAAAACAGAACTGGAGCGTAGGTAAAAAAAGCAATGCTATGACAAGTGCAACTTAAGGTTATGATTCAGTATTAAAAGAAGGTGCTTTTTGTGAGCCCTGTAACAGAAAGGTGCCATGAACAGTCAAAGAAATAATTTGTAGTTTCAGAAAGGGGTCGAAGCTTTGATCACATGGCCCTCGATCACAGCGACATGACCTCTGTAAAAGGACACCTTACCCTGGGATCTGGCTTTTTAAATTTTTGGCCACAGTTCCTCTCTTGCCAGCCTGTCTTCATTTATGAAATCTTGGGCAAAACGGAGGCCTTATTCTTTGCACACCGCCAAATCCTTCGTCACTTTCCAGATTGTGTTCCGATGGCGCCTCCTTGTGAACTGTAGGATGACCTGGCGGGTGCTTCCCTCTTCTTTTCTTCCCACTCGGTGGATTGTGTCTATCACATCTTCTACCTGGTCTGCCCATTGTGGTAAGATCTTTAAAAGAAGCTTTTCCGCCTTCTCTCTGAGATTTTCTCCATCTTGTTCTTTGAGGCCTGACAGCCTCGGGTTCCATCGACGCTTGTACCTTTCAGCTTCCAGAAGCTTTTTTTTTCAGAGCTGAGTTTTCTTTGTTCATTATAGCAAACTCCTGTTCAAAGTTTTCTATTGTAGATTTACATTCAGCGACACCAAGTGAGTTCTGCTCCACTCGGTGCTTAATGTGGGTAAATATTTCTGAGCTTTCTTTCAGCTGTCTTCCAAAATCCTTAACCGTGCTGTCCAGACTTTTTATGGCGGTTAAAATGGCAGCTAAAGAGACCTCACTCTCAGTGGCCTGTTTTTTAGCGGGTGGGAGCTTAGTTGGAGTTGTATTCAATTGTCGTCTTGAACCGGTTTCAGCACTAGCAGCAGCAGCATAGTTGTGCATGTTTAGCTTAGTAGCATTAGCATTAGCATTCTTCAAAGCAGAGAAATCTCTGTCATTAATGGATGACATCTTTCATAAGTATCTTATTTCTTTCTTACTTGAGAGCGTGGTTGTTCGGGTCTTCCTTTGGGATGAAACAGTGCGCCAGGGGCAGGTTTTTATAACTAGTTAGGGGCCGAAAGGATGGAGCTCAGAATAGCATGTGTCCACTTCACCATCTTGCCGGAAGCCTTCATTCTCACATCTGAACTTTATTGTAGTTCATTTACTGACTTTTTGAACCTTATTCTACACCAACTAGCACTCAATAATAAAAAATAATAAAAATAACCTTATTCTACACCAACCAGCACTCAATAATAAAAAATAATAATAATAACCTTATTCTACACCAATCAGCCCTCAGCAGATGAAGTGTAAAAATAAAAAGACAGTGTCATGTTGGGCTTGTTCTGCAAAAACGCACTGCAGGACCAATGTTAGTTTTCCAACAAAGTCTTTAATGAATCAGAACATAGAGAAGAGCTCACCGAGCTCCAAACACAAAGACTATAATCCACACTCTGAAACAACACGGTTCCAGGAGATCCGTACTCCTGATTGAAAGAACCAGCCCAGGACGAGTCCTCTCGGTTAACTCCACCAAGGTACAGTTTTACATACTGCGGGTGGCAAAAGCACCATCTAAACTAATACAGGTACACGAGGAAACTGGGTTTTCTGATGAAAAAACAACAATGTTTAAAACAGTATTGTTTACATACAACAGATTTTGGTGAATCGTTTTAAATACAAAACGATTGTATTTAAATTGTATTGTATTTAGTCTTTATATCCAGTTATGCACTAATAATGGCAATCAGTAACACAAAAACTTGACCAATGTCTGAAAGTCAAAATAGTAAGACTTCAACCGGCAGTCTGGTCTTTTTTTTTAACAGTGAAATGATACACTCCATGACAAAAAATGAACATTTTATTGAATACACATGGACTCAATAAATAATTTCTGAAAACATTTCACTCATTCCTCTTTCTCTCTCTCTCTCACACACACACACACACACACACAAACACTATGTGGTTCCTGTGTAATCACTATAGTAGCTAGGTATTAAATATATACAAGATAGGATCTAAAATCCTTGGAACAGAACTGTCTTACACAGCTTTTTCCGTGTGTTGCCACTCTGTAAATTAAGAGTGTT
>JBBPCZ010101353.1:0-10966 GCA_037974445.1 Brycinus macrolepidotus
CACAGTTTTGACTACAGGCTTGGCACGTTTAAGTTGTTGCCTGTAAACTGGAATAAGATGGACCAGGCAGTGATCAGGATGTTCCAAAGCTCCCGGGGGAACAGAGCGATAGGCATCTTTTAAAGTGGAGAATAAAAAGGGAATCGGGACATTTTCTCTCCAGGGTGGGGATCTGGTCGGCCAGTGTGCATTGAGGAGGAATGTAAACTCCAACCAGGATGAAGGACGAAATATCTCTCATATCTCATTTTTGTTGGGTTCTCTTTATCTAATATTAGGGCTTGTGTGAAAATCTGATGATGTTTTAGCTCACATTTATTCAGAAATATAGAAAATTCTAAAGGGTTCACAACCACCATCAATAACTTGAGGCCTCAAGAAAACAAAAAATAAGGAAATCGTCAATATGACAAAACAGAATAAATAAAGATTACAAAACCATGCATTTCATTTTTTTTTTTTTTTAGGAGTTTAACTTTTCTACTTCATTTGAATACAGCAGCTGCCCTTTACATTGTGTGACACTTTCATGATGAACTGACCAACAGAAATGCAACAAAATGGACAATGACAAAAAACAGAAAATATTTGATTAAACAGAAATCAAATATTTTCAGTTATTATTGGCCACTGATGTGCCAACAACAGATAAATGGGTAAAATAAATATGTTCCCACCTTTTGCTTCAATCCATAGGTGACCTCTAACTCCATAAGCAGAACACTCTTACGTGTGTCCAGGGTCTTATGCAACTCAGTAAAGGAAGAGTGTATATCCTCCTCTATTGAGTTCTTCTGCATGTGCAGCTGCTGCAGGATTTCCCTCAGTGTCTGTGCTGCATCTCTTATCTGGGGCAGCCTGTTCATTAATTGGTAGTAAATCAGTTAAGTCAATCAATCAATAAACAACTTCTGCATAAATCCGTTTATCTATAAATCCAGGTATATACAGTAGGGGTGGGAATTACCACAGAGGCGATGCTATGATACATTCATGACATTTGAGCCATACAATGCGATACAGTATTATTGCAATTCTTTGACTTGAAAGCAGTTGGTGCGTTATGTCTAGGAGTCTCTGCAGCCATCTTGGAGACGTGGCAATTATTGCTGTGACGCTAGAAAAGAACGAGGTCTTGCTCCATATTGTGGACATCAGAACCAATGTTATCAGAGTAGACGTACAAAATTTTAAATATCACTATTATTTTTAATTACAAAATAATAATATATAAATAAATAAACTTGAACTGCTGTCTCAATATAATATGCTGAAAAATACTGCAATGCTACACTGTATCGATTTTTTTCTCCTACATCTAATATCCATATTTCTATATGTCCACACTGTAAACAACTAATTAGTTGGACACCAAGTTGTTGAGCTGTTTTGCCTTGCTAATCCAGTTTACTGGGTCTGGATTGAAAATAAAAGGTGAAGGGGGCATTTATTTGCAGTTAAAACGTAACTGACTTTGAGTTTGGCATGTTTACACAGGCTATTTTTATTTTTATTTTTCCCAATATGTTAAATTCAGCAAATAAACAGTAATTGTGTGTTATAATGTGGAGAACAGTGTCCTATGTACACTTTTTTCATTAAAAAAAAAAAAAACCTCAACAAGAACTTTTTTTTTGTATGTTGGAATACATCCAGTTACATATGGACTGCGCTTATTGACTTTTCATCCCTGAAAAAATAAACCATTTTAGTCTAGTCAGATAATTAAAATACAGTGCCTCTATTTTTGCATATTTGTCAAATTATTTATTTTAGATCTAGAGACAAAAGTAAACTGAGTAAAGAAATACAGTTTTTCACACAAATTAGTGATCTGCCTCTCTCATACACATGAGATTACAGTGTGATTTTTACTGTAGTGAATGCTTTATTTAAATTCCAGTGTTGACAAAAAATCTATCAGTTTTGTTTGCCTTCTTAAGACCTAAACAATGTGTAAAACATTTCTGATATAAAAGGGTCAAAATTGTACCATGCTTCCTGGATTACACCACTTTTCTGTGGTGAGGTAAAAGTGAATGGAGGCAATACCAGTCAGGTTGTTTGCTGTCAAAACAACCTATAGCTAAACATCATCTAGATTTTCGCTATCCCAGCTTGGTATTTTACTTGCCCTGGGCAACTGTTAATGTTAAACCCTGTGGATCGGTCATCCAACCTTTTTGTAGCTGCATCCAATCTTTCTTGCAAAGCTGTGCGCTGCTGATCCACAATTTTTGCCAGTGAATCTGTGGTGTGATCCACATGCTGCTCCACAACACAGTCCTCACACACAGCACTTTCACATGGCAAACAATACAATGTCAGGACCTATAAATAACACAGTAAACACAATACAATACATTTTTATTACTACACATATCAGCTGAATAATTTAACTTGGGCTGTAATACAATCAACACATATTAAAAAAGTAATTGAGTCAAATTCATTTGCGTACACTAATTATTAGGGCTGAGATACAGAGGTGATTCTATCAAAATATTTGGGCCAGAATTCATTACTAAGATTCTTCAGCTTGAAAGCAAATGGTATATTATGCATTTTGCGCCATCTTCTGGATGAAACAATGTTGTCAAAGTATACGTCCCAAAATAAAAGTATATTAAACACATCTTTTAAATTTATAAAATGTTAGATATAAATATAGATACTTGGCACTGATGTATCAATATAATATCATCCTGAAATATACTGGTATGCTACACTGTACTGATGTTTTCTCACACTTCAACTAATTATGCTTTTCAAAAAAAAAAAAATTGTGTCAAAAAAAAAATTAAAATTCAGTCATTTACAGATGTGTCATAGTCATGTCTGTCTAATTTGTCAGTCAGAGAGGGCCACAAAATGTTCATGTACATCTGGGGACACTCTTGATTCTCTACCTGATTAGAGGCCCAGTTGAGTTCTGGGTACACTTTGTCTAATTTGTTTTTCTTTAAGACATTCTACCCAACTGTGTCATGTTCTGACTGTGTGTGTGTTCAGCTCTTTATGAAATCTTGTGCGCCTGGGATAATGCTAACCATTGTGAGGACTCTGGGATTTTTTTCCCCTCAAACCTGCAGCTTTTATTAGGAAAAGTAAAACACTGTAAGGTTTAAATGCAGGCACAGTATTAGATTATTTTTGGTTCCGTTACAGTGAGGGACATCATACAGCAGGCAGTATACTTCAAACAATAAAGGAACTAAACAAAATCAAATTATCACCAAGCGCGCCATCACAGCACACTATCTGACACTGGACTCCCTGCTTGTTGCCCCCACTACCACAAAAACCTCTCTCCATTCTGGAGCAAGACGTAAATTGCCTCTTTAGAAGGCAGAATCTCCACAACACAGGAGAGACACTATCTCTCAGACTCTATCACTCCATCCACCCTGAAGCACTGTGCTGACCAGCAGTCTCCTGTGTTTCAAAGTCAAAGTGAAATTTATTGTCATCTCAGCTATATACATGTATACAGTGAGATGAGACAGCATGGCTCCAGAAGGACACAGAGTCAACATATATAGATAAACCATAAATATAAACTGCAAACTAGAAGTAAAAATGTGCAACTGGTACAAGGATGTGCAATACGGCATAAGGTACTTTTTAACATTAAAAAAAATTGTAAATGTTGCGGGCAGTGTGTGGAGGAGTCTAATGGCATGTGGGAAAAAGCTCTCACAGTCTACCCAATCAGGCTCTGATGATACGATACCGTTTGCCAGATGGGAGCAGTGTCAAAAGTCTATGTGAGGGGTGTGAGGAGTCACACACAATGCAGGAGGCTTTTCTGAGGCATCGCTTGTGGAAGATGTTCTATGGATTTGGGAGAGACGCCCCAATGATGTTTCCAGCTGTTTTAACAATCCATTGCAGGCTCTTCTGGTCTGCAGCACTGGCACTGCTGTACCAGACAGAGATGCAGCTGGTCAGGGCACTCTCTATGGTGCCCCTGTAGGATACTGTAAGGGTGGGGGAAGGGAGGTTTGCTCATTTCAGTCATCTTAAGAAGTAAAGATGCTGCTGTGGCTTTTTTTTGAGGGAGGAGGTGTTGGTACTCCAGGTGAGATCAACTGAGATGTGCACTCCCAAAACCTGGTGTTCTATATTGTCTCTACCATGCAGCTGTTGATGTTGAGTGTTGTGTGGTTGGAGCGGTTCTGTTCTTTAGTTTTGTCGACATTTACAGACTGTTTATACTGCACCAACACATTACACTCATTTGGCACACGCTTTTTTCCAAAGTGACTTACAATATGAGGAAACACTCAAGTTTCACGACAGTGTGAGAACCAGAAGAGGGTATTAAGTCCTAAATCTTTATGTAGGGAGTAGTGCAAGAAGATGGATTGTGCATCAGGAGAGGAGATGCACTCTGAACAGATGAGTCTTTATGGAGGTCTTTGAAGATGGAGAGGGATTCTGGTGCTCTGGTTGCCTTAGGCAGCTTATTCCACCAGCGGGGAACCATGAATGATAAGAGTCTAGACTGGGTTTGCCTTGTGTGTAGGGATGGCAGAGCCAGACAATGTTCCTTGGAGGAGCAGAGGGAGAGACTAGGAACATAAGCCTGAATGATAGGATTACGGTAGTGTCTGGCGGGAAGGACAGGTATAGCTGTATAACATCAGCATATCAGTGATAAGAGAAGCCATAATCGAGAGCGGATAATCGAGCCTGGGAAGGTGGTGTAATTTTCAAAGAGTAGAGGTCCCGATACTGAGCCTTGGAGAACCCCAGTGGGCAGCTGATGGGATGGGGATGTTCGACCTAACCATGATACCTTGAATAAACACGCAGAGAAGTGAGATTTTAACCAAGAATGTGCTCTGCCTGAAATGCCCATGTCAGAGAGAATGGATATGAGGATGTTGTGATCAACTGTATCAAAGGCGGCTGATGGATCCAGAAGGATAAGAACCAAAGACTGAGCTGAGACCTGTTTGAAGACCGCCGTTTCAATGATTTTGGATAAGAATGGAAGCAACGAGATAGGACGATAATTCTCAACTTGAACATGATTAAGGGAAGGCTTTTTGAACAGAGGCGTTACCTGAGCCTGTTTGAAGCTTGTAGGAAATGTTCCGGAGGTTAGTAAAGCATTAACCACATGCATGATAGTAGGCATGATGGTGGAACAGATGGCTTGGAAGAGCCACTTAGGGATGGGGTCGAGCGGACATGTAGACGAATAGTCAGGATTTTGGATACCTCACTCTCTGTGAGAGAGGTAAAGGACAGTAGTGATGCACTCTAGCTCTCTAACATAAGTGTCCCTCTTGTCCAGGTGAGATAGGAAGAGGTGAAGGGCAGAGGATAGGGCATTCTCTGTTGATCTGTTTGGGCGATTTGCAAACTGCAGTGGATCCAGTGAATGGGGGAGGCTGCTCTTAATGTGTGCCATGATGAGTCTCTCAAAGCACTTCATGATGGCAGGGGTTAGTGACCTCTGGATCTTGCATGTGTAGTCACACTTGGCTTTTCTGATGACGCGTGAAAGGTTGGCCCTGGCTGTCCTTAAAGCAGTTGTCCCCTGACCTGAAGGCAGCATCTCACTCTCTCAGCAGGGCACAGACCTTTGCAGTGAACTTGGGCTTTTTGTTGGCTTTTGTGGTTACACTTCTGGAGACCACAACATACTCTATGCATTTGCTGATGTACCAGGTCACAGAGTCAGTGTACTCCTTCAAGTTGATGGAGTCACCCTGGGTAATGGCGTTTTTGAACATGTTCCAATCTGTGCAGTCAAAACAGTTCTGGAGTCCTGGGATGGCTCCACTTGGCCAGACTCCAATGGTTTTCCGCATTTCAGCAGTGATGTGCATGCAGGGAACAACATCACCATTGTGTGGTCAGAGGAAGCGATGTGTGCACACGCATCGGCTTTGTAGGCCTCACACACGCTGGCGAAGACTTTGTCCAGACATTTCTTCCCTGTCATAGCAAAGTTCATGTTCTGCTGGAATTTAGGAAGAATTGTCTTCAGATCTGCGTGATTGAACTCTGAAGTGAAGTGAAGGTAATCATTCGGTTATACGTGAACACACCACAGCACACAGTGTGAACAGCACAAAATTCTTCCTCTGCATTTAACCCATTCACCAAGTGAGTGTGTGGGGACGGTACCTTGCTCAAGGGTACCTCAGTGGTGCCTAGCAGTCTTGGGAATCGAAGCCACGACTTCCTGATCGCAGGGCGAGCGCCCTAACCACTAGGCTACCAACTGCCTCTGGTTAGCATTGAACCTGGACAGCAAATACACAGCAACCACTAACACTGCGATGAATTCTCTTGGCAGATAGAATAGGCGACATTTTACTATCAGAAACTCTATCTCACTTCGGCAGAGTTTGTACACCAGGCTTTGTTTACACTGATGCACAAACCGCCTCCGCAGCTCTTAACAGACAGAATGGCTTCTCTGTCAGGTCGTTAGTACGCTAGCCCTTCTAGCTATATGGCCAACTCTGTGATGTTGGTGTATAACCATGTCTCTGAAACTAAAGATGCAGCAGTCCTTTACTTCACGCTGGCTAGATCGCAAGAGCCACAGATAGTCCATTTTACTGTCAAGAGAGCAAAAGTCGGAGAGCAGGATGAACAGTTGAGCCGGGTTAGCCTTTAGTCTGGTGCTAACGCCCATGAGCTTGCCTCACTTTTGTTTACGTGTGCAGCACTTGTGTTTTGGCCAGTTGCGCCTTGCCGCCTTGGTCTTTGTTCTGGGTGTCTGTGGTTTTAGCAGCCCCAGGCTGCGCAGCATCTCCATTGGCAGGACTGGCATATAATTTGTGCATTGTTTTCCGATTTTAAGCAGCGTGTAGCAGTCATAGTTTATATGCATAATATCTTAGACAGAAAAATGAAAACAAAATAAGACAAAGTCGTTTTAGCGCTGTAATTCTCTGGAGCACAGTTAGCCACTGCTGCTCAGGGCACCACCGGAAGTCGACACCTGGAAGTGTTTACTGACATCTTCAACACCACTTTAGAGTCTTGTCATGTTTCAGCCTGCTTCAAGGCCATCATCCCTGTCCACAAAAAAAAACAAGGATCACAAGTGTAGGATCAAAATCCTGGACTCTCAGAATTAAACAAAGACCCTTTTTCACTCCAGGAGTGGGGGGTGAATTCGGAGACACCTGGTCTACCTGACTGGATCTGGACCATCCTCCCCCCTCTATCTTCACTCTGACAAGGGGGTCCTAGATTACTTCACCACTGTTGTCTTCAATGTGAAAGGACATCCTGATTGCCCACAATTTACACCACTCAGGGGCCATAAAACTTCGGAGATAAACATCAGACTGACCTCAGCCTGAACCCTTTCACTCAAGGAACATTCCAATACACACACACAGCGAAGAGAAGAGGAAAATGCATTTCTATTTGTGTTAAAATTGCTTATATTATGAATACTAAATGCATCAAGTAAATATCTATCTTATGTGTAAACCCCAAAGTTCATTCTTTAAATTTAGCCCTTAATTTTTTTTTTTTATAAACTTTATTTTAAGTTTTTTCCAAACATTACAACATTAAGCAACAAAGAAAAACAAAAGCACTCCCTGACCCAGGCTTAACAATAAAAAAATAAAAAATAAAAAAAAATCACATTAATTGAATCGATACACGGTCATACTGATATAGAAATAACTCCATATTCAAGTGAGTACTTTGTTTTCAACATATTCTATGAAGGGGGACCAGATTGCACGAAACTTTTGCCTGCGTTTACCTCGGCCATATCTCAACTTTTCGAGCGGCAGTGTAGAGAGCACCACTTTCACCCAGTGTTTAAAGGTTGGGGGTCTGGGGGACTTCCACATTAAAAGAATCATTCTTCGTGCCAACAGAGAAGAGAAGGCAATAGCCCTCGCCTGTAAAGTAGAGCAATGTTTATTTTGTGGGAGCACACCAAACACAGCAACAAAAGGATTGGGCACTATTGTAGTGTTGCATATGTGTGAGAAAGAGCGAAAAATCTGTTCCCAAAACATGTGACCGGGTTGTAGCTGGGCTATAATGACATCTGGGACATCCTGCGTCAGTACCAGGGTAATTTCTAGCCTATCTTTCATTTGTGAAATGTAAGCAATGAACTACTTTAAATTGTATAAGGTTGTGTCTCAGGCAAAAGGAAGAAGTGTGCATCTGCTTTATAATAAGTTGCCAGATTCCATCACTGATTTCAACATTTAAATCTTGTCCCCAGGCTGATCTGGTTTTATCCCATGAAGGTATATTGATATTCTGTATGATGTTATAGATTACTGAAATCCTACCTTTTGCATAGGGATCTATTTCTAAAATATAATCTATTGTGCTTTTAGCTGACTGAAGGGGGAAAGAAAAGTATTTCATGGCAAAGCTACGGGCTTCCAGATATCGAAAAAATGCGTCTTTGGAATATTATAGTTATTTTGTAGTGTATCAAATGAAGCAAAAGTGTCACCACTAAACAAATCCCGAATAAAAAATAAGCCGTTGTCCTGCCAGATTTTGCAAGCTGTGTCTATTTGAGAAGGTGGGAATAGATGGTTATTAATTAGTGGAAGAAAACTACATGCTTGGGTGAAACCAAAATGTTTTCTAAATTGAAACCATATTTTAACGATCATTTTTACAACAGGATTTAAATTTTGAAGGTTGAAATTAATAGGTAGGGGACTACAAAGAAGAGCTATTGGAGATGTAGAAAAATGTGACTCTAGCTCCATAGTAACCCAAGTTGGGCCTTCTCTTAACTTGTATACAGAAATCCAATGGCTTAGTTTAACAAGATTGGCAGACCAGTAGTAAAACATAAAATTGGGTAAACCCTGCCCTCCTGCTGATTTAGGCAACTCCAAATAGGCTCTCTTCATACGGGGCATCGATTTATTCCATATGAAGTTTGTGATGTAGCTATTCAGTTTATTAAACCAGCTTTTGGTTAAGAGGACAGGAATCATTTGAAATACATATAAAAAGCGAGGTAATACTATCATTTTGATGACATTAATTTGACCCGCTAATGAAAGGGGAAGCAATGACCATCTGTTAAAATCTGACTTGGTACGTTCCAATAATGCCTTGAAGTTATAATCATAGAGGTCTTTATATGTTTGTGTGAAATTAATACCCAAGTAAGAAAATGACCGGCACTCCAACTTAAATGGAAAAATGCTATAATCTATGTTAGTCGCTAAATTATTTATAGGAAAAAGTGAGCTTTTAGAAAAATTTAATTTGTACCATGAAAAATTCCCAAATTGCTACAGGATCTGTATTAAATATGGAATCGAATTTAGTGGGTCGGATAAATACAGTAATACATCGTCAGCATATAACGATATTTTATGCATCTTAACATCCCTAATAATTCCTGTAATCTTTGATGACTGCCTTATTGCTATGGCTGATGGTTCAATGGCTAAATTAAACAAAAAAGGGGACAGACAGCAGCCTTGTCTTGTGCCTCTATGTAGCAAGAAATATTCTGAATAATTGGAGTTTGTACGTACCGAGGCCTTTGGAGAAAAATACAGAATCTTAACCCATGTAATAAAAGATGGTCCAAAACCAAATTTTTCTAAAGTTGTAAACAAATAGCTCCATTCCACCCTGTCAAAGGCCTTTTCGGCATCAGGATGTATGGTGGATTGAGCAGAATACAAGATATTAAGGAGCCTCCGCACATTATAAAATGACTGCCTGCCCGGTATAAAGCCAGTCTGATCAGGATTAATTATTTGGGGTATTACTTTTTCAAGACGTTGGGATAAGATTTTAGTGAGAATCTTGTAATCACAACATAGAAGGCTTATTGGGCGATAGGAACCACACTCAAGTGGATCCTTGTCCTTTTTAGGAATTACAGATATCACAGTTTGTGACATGGTTTCAGGCAATTTCTTAGTTGTGATAATTTCTTGGAACAATAGACCCAACAAAGGTGTTAATTTGGTAGCAAAAACCTTATAGAATTCTGTAGGGAGGCCATCTGGACCTGGTGTCTTACCACTCTGCATTGACTTTATTGCATGTAAAATATCTTGATTCGTTATAGAGGAATCAATAAAAATTTGGTCCTCGGCTGAAATTTTAGGAATTTCTAAATCATTCAAAAAACTATGAATTTGAGTTATATTAACAGATGCCTGAGATTGATAACAGTTTATGTAGTGCATTTTAAACCGGTCGTTAATATTTTTAAGATTTGTAGTCATTGAACCTGTCGTGGTGCGGATTTCTGAGATTGCTCTGTGTGCAGCTGCCTGTCTCAGCTGATGTGCTAATAATTTACTAGGTTTCTCACCATGCTCACAGTATGTTTGTTTGGTTTTAAGCAGGAGCCGTTCTGCCTTCTCAACTGAGAGGCTGTCATATTCTGTCTGAAGCAGTAGTCGTGACAAACATATCAGGAGTAGACTCACTTGGTAACTTCCGGTCTATATTTTGAATTTGCTCAGCTAATTCGGTTAGATGCCTATTTTGTTTTTTCTTCTCGTAAGCTGCATATGAAATAACTTGACCTCTAAGATAGGCCTTAAGCGACTCCCATATAACAGTGTATGAAATACCAGGGGTACTATTTATTTCTATGTAAGTATCAATTTGTTCCGAAATGAATTTAATGAATGAATCGTGAGTTAATAAAATAGGATCAAGCTGCCAAGTTTGTTGCGACTGAATATTATTTGGAAATGCCAAGTCTAACTGTACTGGAAAATGATCAGAAATTATTATAGAATGATATTGGCAATTAGTAACATAGGAGACTGCTTTATGATCAATTAAATAAAAGTCTATTCAAAAATATGAGCAATGTACCGGTGAATAGAAAGAAAATTGCTTAGAAATGGGATTAGAATGCCTCCACGGGTCATAGAGTTTGTAGGACTGCATACAAGACAGTAACATTTCTCCTGATCTAGAAACTCTACTATCATGTTTAGGGCGAGATTTA
>JBBPCZ010101364.1:0-10966 GCA_037974445.1 Brycinus macrolepidotus
GTAACCTTTTCCAGCCTGATGAGCATCAACAACCCTTTTTCTGAAGTCCTCGAAGTGTTCGTGCCATGATACACTTCTACAAACATGTGTTAACACTTTGATAGATCCGTGTTCTTCAAGTAACACAGGGTGCCCACTCACACCTGATTGTCATCTCACTGATTGTAAACACCTGACTCTAATTTCACCTTTAAATTACCTGCTAATCCTAGAGGTTCACGTACTTTTGCCACTGACAGATGTAATACTGGATCATTTTCCTCAATAAATAAATGACCAAGTGAAATATTTTTGTCTTGTTTATTTAACTGTGTTCTCTTTATCTACTTTGAGGACTTGTGTGAAAATCTGATGATGTTTCAGGTCATATTTATGAAGAAATGTAGACAATTCTAAAGGGTTCACAAACTTTCAAGCATCACTGTATTACTCTGTCATATGTGCAGCTCTCTTATTTTAATTGTATATACAGTCTTGAGCTGCCATGCAAAGTACAGCCTTTATCTTATCAATAAACATGCATTTGCCTGTCACAATGCTCGCATTAGAAAAAATATAGTCAAATTTGCATGAGAACTGCATGGATTTGTTTTATTCTTAAAAGTTTTTTCTCTCAGAATCTTCTAATACAAAAAGTTAGTAATCAATTAATACTGATATTTGTGGTTTTAAAAATCAAAAATAATTTGATTGCCCCATTTATCTGTAATGTTAAGCAAACACACACACACAGTCACAAAATACTGTTTCTATGTTTATTTTTATTTATTTGCATTTACTTTAAAAAAAAAAAAAAAAAATTAATTAATATACAGCCCAGATTAATGACATATTTTCTCAAATGGGTTAAGGCTTTTACAATTGTATGCTTTAAGGTTTTAACAAACCCTTTCTTTTCTATTGCAGTCAAAATCCGAAGGGCCGTGGTAGTATTTCAACAAGGTAAGACTGTGTGGTAACCCAACCAAACGGTGGCATTCCTTTAAACAACCTGAGGGTACAGTGTTCAGTTTCCCACCTGTTACGGTCTATCAGGCCTTTAGACTGCTTATCAAACAGGTACAGAGCACTTAAGTAGTGGATTGCCACTTTTTTTTCAGTTGTAATGTTGAGTTTGTCACAACTTTAAACATAAGAATAGTCAAGGTTTTCACTTCTTCCATGTCTTGTGCACTGATTTGACTCCCAACGTTAGGGTCTATAGACAAAATTAATGGTAGTTAGAAGTAATTACTCTATTTAATAGACAGTCATTCAAACCACTCTATAAACTAGGATTCAAAATGTTAATTACCTTAAGGTTAATTGTAGTAGCCATTTTCTAATCATCACTTTTCTTTTACTCATTTTGTTATGACTCTGGCTGAGAATGCCATTCTTTATATTTAAAAGTATGCCTCTGGATAACACTGGATGCATGAATTGCTAATATTCACATTTACTAATCGCACAACCAAAAAGCCCTAAAGCATCTTCACCGCCAAGAGTGCATGCACATTTATTGGAAACTCCATCCTTGCACTTCCACTTACTGTACTTCATGAGCTCCACCTACCTTATAGAGTCATATGCAAACATTTTGGAGGCCCTAGTCATGATTTGTTGATTTTTCTGAGTGAAAATAAGTACACCTAGTGCGCTGAATTTAACATACTGGAAAAACAAAACATAAAATGTGCAAAGGTTATGGCAAAGGCTATCTCCAATTCTGATAAACTAACATTATCTGCAGGAAAATGTATTAAAGTTTGTCTCTTGTAGAAGATGTGTACTTATTTTCACTTAGAAAATCACCAAAACATGTCATTTGACCAGGGTGTTCAGATATTTGCATGCAACTGTGGGTCCACTATACAGGTATACGATAATGCACTGATGCCTGTTGATGTACAGTTTGTCAGCCCCCCTTGTACCCCATTCATCACCGGTCAGTTTCTGACAACAGAATCACTGTTGACCAGATATTATGTGGGTGGCAGATCATTCTCAGAACAGCAGTGACACTGACCGGGTAGTGGCATAGTAGTGTGTATGTCACTGGTATTAGGCATGGCAGCATTGCCGCAGATTTTGCACACATCATTGCGTCTACACCATCGAAAAAGATCCAGCCAAGTACAACTGTGTGGTTAGAAACTAACCACTGACGAAGGGCTAGAGGATGGCAGATACAAACATGAACGGATGGGCTACAGTTTATAATTGTATACCCGCAAAGTGGAGCTACAAAGTAGGTGTTTTTGTGATAAAGTGACCACAAAACAAATTTCTAACAGAGCTTAGTAAATTTCAGTTAATCTGTAAATTAGTGCACTAGTCATTCTGTGTGTCTGTGTGTGTGTCTGTGTGTGTGTCTGTGTGTGTGTCTGTATGTGTGTCTGTATGTGTGTCTGTATGTGTGTCTGTGTGTGTGTCTGTGTGTGTGTCTGTGTGTGTGTGTGAATCACAGCCCAGCTTCTCCCAGCCCTACCTCACCACGTTCCCCCTCCTGGCCGATGTTCTCTGCCCCCTCCAGCCCCCAGCCGGCCTCCTGCACCTCCAGCGAATCTTCCCCGCTCAGGTGTGTTCCTGAGGCCTGATTCACTTTGTGGTTTTCTGCTGGTGCTTTCTAGTGGCAGCTTAACCTCTCTCACATCTTCTGCCACAACCTACCAATCCTCAGAGGTCTAGAGTTATTACTGTCAATTTGCTTAATTATTTAAATTAAAGTTCTGTAATCACATAGGTAATTAATAGGGCCTGACCAATTAATTGGTGGCACAAAAGTATCACATTTTTCTTTGCAGCATCACTAGCACAACCTTAAACAGTTATTTTACTGGGTCAATCCAGTGTTTAATGATATGACAGTAATACAGAATTGAATTGGAACAAAAATTACCATCCAAGTTAGAATAACTAAAATGTGTTAATGTATCCAGGACAACAACATACTTAACCACGCAAAAATGAAGAAAAATATTTAAAAGAAGAACAGAACTCAAAATCTCAAAGATTTTGTGGCAGCTCAGTGCCAAGTGCTACAGTATTTCCATATCAGTCAATAAGGCTGTTTAACTACCATTTCCAAATTCAGTGGTTTGGATAAGCTCTTATGCATCCAGGGCTGCTATTATGGAAAATAAAGTCATGATAGTTTCCACACTCTAGAAAAGAGACCCTCTTGCCAGAGCACAAGTGCTTTCATCAAGTGCTGTGGTTTTAAGACCCAACTGCACATGAATTCTCTCTTTTTCTCCGTGTACACAGCCCCCCTATGCGGAAGGCCCGGGCTCTGTATGCTTGCAAAGCTGAACATGACTCAGAGCTGTCTTTCATCGCCGGGACTATATTTGAGAATGGTGAGTGCCCAATGCCAGACTATAAGACCTTTTGTCAGTTCATGTCTCGTTTAAAACTCTGAACTTGACTTGATTAAATTTGCTCACAACCTATAGATCTTTAATAAAGCCCTCACTGTTATGTCATCCAAATCGCCTTGCACCAATACGTACATCTCTCTGCCTGTGTGGATATTGGTATAGAACTTCAGTTGATTTAGCTGGAAGAACAATAGAGTTGTTTGTCCTCATAATCCTGCTGCTGCTGTATTCAAAAGCGCCATCTTATTGACTGGATTGGTCTCAAATGGAGTTCTTCCTTAATGTCCTTGCAACTTTTATATCGAGTAACATAGTCATACAGGGAAATCAAGACATAGGGTCTGATGTATGCACATTTGCCATCATGAACCCCATTTTGGAATTAAGAAGTGACTGTCATGATTAACTATAAAATGACAACTGTTCATCCATATTTTGTGATTTTGCCTCATTGCAGTTGTTTTGAGGGGAATTCCTCTCTTAAAGCGCAAAGTACTATGAGGCAGAGCTGGGCCATGTGATGATAATTATCATTATCATGATAAATCACATTTGTATCAAAATGCTTTTATGGGCATATAAAGGATATTGTCTTTACTTCGAAAAAACCAACTACATGTTTCATTATAAAAAGTCTCTAATTCTGTTTAGCAATATTTAGCACAGTGCAGTATGTTAAATTCTGCATGAAATCATTTATGCTTTTGTAATAGTGGCTCTTTTTTGTCTGTTTAAACTTATAAGGCAGAAAAGGCATTGTAATATCATGTATCGTGAAAATTATTAAGCATCATGATATTGCATCGTATTTGCTTATGCATATTTCCTGCACATACTAGGTGGTGGTTATAATGAAACACCTAATCTTATTTAACAATCTGATAAACTGACTTCATGATTGTTCCCTATATACTGTCTGTGAAAACTTGTCACATTTTTGTTTACTGAGAGATGCCTTTCTAACAAACTGTAAGCCAGTGGGGGAGGGGGGGTGGTTGTTAGGCTTAGGTTTCCCTTATTTATTTCTGGCAGCAGTATCAAATTTTGATTTATGTCTTGAATGAATGACTTGTTTTGGCAAAATAATCTCTCAGTCTTAACAAATGATGGATTATTTTGACAAAGTCAAAATGTCTAGACAACACTTAAATTTTTAACATAATAAATATGGACTTACTGCTGACAAAAAAATATATAGATATATTATGCTGTTAGTTGTGTTAGTGTAGGAAAAAAAAGAGCATTGGGTCCTTAGAACTGACTTTGGGAACCATTGTCAGTGTATTGCTAGTACGTACTGTGTATTGTTAAAGTCACAAGACAGTACAGTATGTAAGGCATGAGACTGCGCAAGTGCTTAGTGGTAATGCAGTTAAGTTGGCTGAATTGTTGGTAGCCTTGAATTAAGGAGATATAATGTGGAACTTAAGGTGCCTGGTACCGAAACTATATTGTTGGTACTCCTTACACAGCATTAGCTGATCAAAGGACAGCAGAGCAGGTTGTTGTCTGGCTGAGTGCTAGAGGTGGTCTGGCACTCATTCCATTCATACCATGAGGAATTAACTGTTCATTACCACCATATGGCTAGCTTTCCTAGGCAACATAAGTGTATGCCGAGTCTATAATTAACCATGTAGGTCAGCTGAGGACTGATTGTTCCCAACGACACCCTGGCCAAGAGGCTTCATTTTCTTTAAAACGTATTGCAACACAGAGATTTTTAACCAAACTTGATTTAAAATATTACTAAAAAACAATTGTTACAATCTTCAATATTATTGAAAATTCTGAACTAAATAATTCTCCAAGAAAACATGGAAATTTACTAAGTTTACTAAGAATTTTTTTAATTTACTAAGGTTATGGACATATAATCCACACAAGATCACATTAAAACTGAAATGTTACTGGTATTGTAATTTAAGGTGGAATATAATGAATATAATATAATGTGCTGTATAGACAATGTATTGCGTGCATCTAATTGTGTTATCTTTATCCCCTCCTTTAGTTCATCCATCAAGGGAACCAGGCTGGCTAGAGGGCACTTTGGATGGACGAACTGGGTTAATACCGGAGAACTATGTGGAATTTGTGTAGCTGCAGACTGGAAGGTGACAAGCTACTGCAGGGAGTCAAAATAAGACTGTAGAGACAGGGCAGAATCTCAAGTTTTGAAATGGCTATAAATTTCAAATCCACAAGAAAGATGGGTGTGTGTGTGTGTGTGAGAGAGAGAGAGAGAGAGAGAGAGAGAGAAAAAGAGAGAGAGAGATTGATGGTGAGAATGCTTAGCTACTGTAGCATTCCCCACAGAGCATTTTTACTCTCCGTCTTCTAAAATGCACTGCCACCATGTAAAGTGTCCTCCAAAGTTGACTTTAAGGAGGAAAAAGTAAACAAAATGGGACCAAGTCATTGCTGCTTTTCCCACAAACAAGGAACTGGGCTTTTTACCAGTGTTTCATCATAAATAGTGAAGCACTTACTGTTTGCCCTTGTCAGCCTGGTTCTAGGACACGACAGGAAATTCACTCTGCCTCCATATAGCCTGGGGCTTTTGGAACGTCGTAGCTTCTATCCGTCAGCCCTTCCTATGCGATATGTGTAGAACTACTAGAAAGTTGTCAGTCATGGTAAACAAAGACTGATTTTAGGTTCTCTTAACTTGCACTTCTTTTGTATTTAAGGCAGAGATAATGTTCAAAGTCATTCTTCAGATTCCCTCTTCCTATGTAAAAGGCTAAAAAAAAATGTAAAACAGTTTTTAATGTGAATCAGTCTCTATGGTCATTATGTAAACCGCTCTTATTTATGATGCATTCCCTCAGTTGAGATTTGTGTTCTCCTGAAGTGTATTAACATTGTAAATAATTGACAGTTGATGAGGTATACTTTTTTATGTAAAAAAAATACATATATATATATATATATATATATATATATATATACATATACATACATATATATATATATATATAGTACTCTAGCTTACTAACTTAATTTCATTTTTTGGCATCACAGTTTGTCTTTTTACATTTTTTAAAAAATATTGTTCCATTTTTGAAGCCTTAATTTTTTTAGAATATTAAATCATAAGATGAATCAATATCATGGTGTGTTTGTTTTACTTTCTAATGTCCAGCAATGATATTTGTAGGGAATGTGAATTAGGTCAAAACATTTGTAGGGGGTCTGAAGGCTTTCCCCCCCAGGAGAACTTGTAAGATCTGCTAGCACCATTTGCAGTCACAGGGGATTTGGAGTCATCTTTATAACATTTTGAAATAATATGGGACCAGTATACTAATTAGTTTCTTTAGTTTCTTGTGTATTTCTACCTCTTAATCTGTCTCTCTGACAAATTGTCCTGTTCTGTTTTCTCACATCTTCTTATCATTTATGTTACATGCCTGTTAATTTGCCGCGTTGGGAAAGAGCAATCACGTTTAAGTGAGTCAAGGAATAGCCTGTCTTTATCAGAAACCCAATGAGCAATAACAAACATTGCAGTGGTTTTAATAGGTGTATTGTAAATTAATTCAGTGCTTCTTTGAACTGCACTAGTGCTCTGAGGTACACAACCTCATTAGAAAGTCATAGAAATTGTATGAGTAGCCTTGGATATAACTGCTGATCTCTGTTTTTCAGTGAGCCATTCTGGGCCAAAATGAAAAGTTTAACCATTGCTACATTTTGTAAACATGCTCACAATCAACCCTGTTCCTGGTGACTGACATTCCTCCAGAGTTCATTACCAACCCAGTAGTGGCCCAGATATTTAGTTTTGCAGTCACGTTAACAGGACTGAATATGGTTGATTTGGCTTGGCAGGGAACTCTGTAGAAAGGTGGATCTCCCAGTAAGAGGGCTTGTGACCACAGCTCTAGAATGAGATTTTCAGGAAAACCCACTTTTCATGATGTGTGAAGTAAGAGGAGGGATGGATCTTTGAGCTATTTTATATATTAATTGCTTTTTTTCACTTGCTGGTAAAAGCAGAAGAAAGCCGGGTAGCTAGAAAGCTGAACTGCAGCTGTAAAATTGTAACTCCCTTTAGATAACGGTCAAAATGGAGCAAATGGATTATCCAAATGACAGCCAAAGAGGAGAACACGCTTAAAGCTAGTTTTAGGAAAGCTAAAGTAGCTACCTGGATACTGTATAGATACACTATGTGGTCAAAAGTATGTGGACACCATTTCTAATTAATTAGTTCTGGTGTTTCAGCCACACCCATTGCTAACAGGTGTAAAAAAATTAAGCACACAGCCATGCAATCTCCATAGATGCTGGTAGTATAATGGATTGTACTGAAGAGCTCAGAAACATTAAATGTAGCACTGTCATCAGATGACACTTTCATCATACATCCAATGGATACACTGCAAAACAATGATCAAGCGGTCTCAGAAGAGTGACGGCTGTTACAGATACAAAGGATCCAGGTCATATATGGGAATTGAACTCAGGCCTTCCAAACCTAAACTACGGATATTAGCTTGTATTTATTTTCCCATAGATCAATTGCTAGGCCAGTAGTCAGGACTTTTTTGACCACCCAGTATGATGCATTTGCATGCTGGGTGTTGAAAACAATGTAACAGTGTAAAATTTGCTACAGTAATGCAATACAACAAACAAACAAATAAATAAAAGAAGCAGTGAGGCCTTGTAACTCAATGAAACAGTCCATTCTTCTAAGATCAGTATATTATTGGGTCAAATCCTGATCTAGAGAAAAATTCTGGCCTTCTTTTATGTCACCACTATGAAGCTAAGAATTCATTTCATCCGTTAGGAATTCCAGGTTGTATTTGTGAATAGTTACAGAGATATGAGATGTGCAAGTGTGAGGGCAAAAAATAAATCCTGGTTACTCTGCTGGGGCCTATAGAGTGATGTGAAGATGGAGATGTAGGTAGAAACTAGGTTGTTGATTTTAAAACCTACCTCCCACACACCTTTTAATCCTTTGTAAAATGTCTTGTGCTTTTCACTCTCTGTTCTGTTTTACCTCTCTTCCTCCTCCAGTATCACCACTTCACAAATAAGACTGAAACAAGGCCAGGTAAACCAGCAATGTCAGAGGCTAGGCTTATTCCACAAAGCCCAAATGGCTTTTTTGGGAGGGTGTTGTTTTGAAAATTGAAGGAATAATGTCCTGGGTAAATGTTCCTCATTAAGGTAAAAAATACACCACAGACATATAGTGTGTGTTGATGAAGAACAGGTGCTCACTCTTATCTTTCTCAAGCGATATTTGTATGGCACGCTCCTAAACATAACATAAACACAACCTGTGAATCTCAAAGTCAAATACTAAAAAAGCTATCCATGAGGCTCTGTAGCTCTTTGGTAAAAACCATGCACCTCAGAATGGGAGGTTGTAAGTCCCACTCAAGTCTTTTGTCATCATCCTACTCCTTTCAGTGGTCCTTTAGAAGCTTCTACAACTTGACTGGAAAGGCACAAACCTGCCTGTATAAGGTCCAACAGTTGATGGGGTATGTCACAGTGAAAACCAAGCTATAAGGTCCAGAGAACTGTCAGCAGTCACAGATCCGCGTAATGACACAAGAAAATTGCTGCAGCATTAAAGGTTCCCACGAGCACAGTAAAGTTGTTCCCAGAGGGCTGCTGTATAATTTTCTGCATCCATCTTTCCCTCCATCCTGACTAGTCTCACAGTCCCTGTGAAACATCCCCACAGCATGATGCTGCCACCACCATGTTTGAATTAATTAGGTTATGCTCAGTGCCCGCTTTCCTCCACACACGTCGTTGGGAATTGTGGCCAAATAGTTCAATCTTTGTTTCATCATAGTCTTAGAATCCTTAAGGTGCTGTTTGGCAAACTCCCTGCAGATGGTCATGTGCCTTTTAGTGAGAAACAGCTTCTGTCTGGCCACTCTACAATACAGGCCTGATTGGTGGACTGCTGCACTGATGTCCTTCTGTATGGTTCTCCCATCAGCACAAACGATCTCTGAATGTCACTCAGAGTGACTACTGGTTTCTGGGTTACCTGTAGCACTCATCCCAACGGTGCGAGTGAGCCCGGAAGTGTGGTAAGCGGGGAGGCATCTGGGCTAAGCTAAAGGTTAACCCAACCAGACCGGCCGTCCCATCTGTCATACTGGCGAACGTCCGCTCGCTGGAAAACAAACTCGACCACATCCAACTACAGAGAGCTGCACAATGTGGATTGAGGGACTGCTGCGTTTTCATCTTCATGGAAACCTGGCTGCACGACAACATCCCTAATGTGGCCATTCAGCTAATGGGGCTACATGCTATCCGTGCAGACAGAGACGCCAGCAGATGGAAAAGCACGCGGGGGCAGCCTATGTGTCTACATCAACACAGAATGGTGTGAAAACACAGGTATGATCTCCAAACATTGTTCATCGCTGCTGGAATTCTTGGCAGTGAAGTGCAGACCTTATTATTTGCCACAGGAGTTCAGCGTCATTGTTATTGTGGCGGTGTACATCCTTCCCGATGCTAATGCTAAGGAAGCGACCTGCAAACTCACCACCCCGTGGGATTTTTCATTACTGCCACTGGCCAGCACACGAATGTCAATGAGTACACAGAGACAGTGACAGGATAGATCAACAAATGCATTAAAGATGTTACCGTCATCAAACCTGTCAAGACGTGCGCAAACCAGAAGCCATGGTTTACAGCAGAAGTTCAGAACAGCAAGGACCAACCTGTCCTGGGGCATCAAACTGGCAAAGCGCGAATATGCAAAGAAAGTCAATAGCCACTTCACCTGTTCGAGAGACACAAGACGCATGTGGCAGGGCATCCAAGCCATCACCGACGCCTCTCTTCCAGATGCACTCAACTCCTTCTACGCCAGGTTTGAGGCCCAGAACATCAAGCCAGCACGGAAGACCACCCCCTGCCGGATGACCAAGTGCTGTCCCTATCTATGGCCAGTGTGAGAAAGACTCTCGCCAGGGTCAACCCATGCAAAGCTGCTAGACCGGACAATGCACCCGGCCATGTGCTCAAAGCCTGTGCTGACTAGCTGACTGATGTCATAGCGGACATTTTCAACACCTCCCTCAGCCAAGCTATTGTCCCACAGTGCTTCAAGGTTACCACCATCAGACCTGTTCCACAGAAGGCCACAGTTTCAGAGCTCAGTGATTACCGCCTGGTAGCACTTACTCCAACCATCATGAAGTCACATCAAAAATCAGCTCCCTTGCACACTATACCCACTGCAGTTCGCATACCGCACAAACTGGTCAACTGATGACACAATCTCACTTGCACTCCACCTAGCCCTGTCACACCTGGAACACCACAACTCCCACGTGAGAATGCTATTCATTGACTTCAGCTCAGCATTCAAAACCGTCATCCCCCAGCAGCTGATTAGTAAGCTGGACTTGCTCGGACTGAACACCTCCATCTGCAACTGGATCCTGGACTTCCTTACTAGAAGACCACAGACAGAAAACAACGATGACATGGCATACAGAGAGGAGGTGTGACGGTTGGCAGTCTGGTGCAAGAACAATAATCTGTCTCTTAATGTTGACAAGAAAAAAGAGCTGATTAATGACTTCAGAAAGACCCAG
>JBBPCZ010101385.1:0-10965 GCA_037974445.1 Brycinus macrolepidotus
CAGAATGAATGGGCACAAATTTCCCACAGAAACTCCAAAATCTTGTGGAAAGCCTTCCAAGAAGAGTGGAAGCTGTTCTAGCTGCAAAAGGGGGACCAACTCCATATTAAAGTCTATGTGTTTAAATGCAATATCATTAAAGTCCCTGTTGGTGTAAGTCCCTGTCAGGCCTCCCAATACTTTTGTCCATATAGTGTATATGGTTTATGCCATATTTCATCCAGTACCAAATTGCTGCCTCTAATGTCATTCTTTATAGCAAAACCGGGAACCAGGGTTGAATAAAATGCCACAGTGCCAACAGCCTTGTGAGCATTTTTCCAAGAGTGAATTCTGATCAAATATTCATTATAAATAATAAGAGAATACATAAATGTTAAAGCCACATCACTTAACACTGTGATAACTGTGTCACATGGATTTTTCCATGAAGTGTCTGAGAAAAGTTGGGGATGTTGCTGTTCCTGAACTGATTACTACCTATATTTGTGTCAAGCTTATTTCCACGTCTTTATCACTTCTGTTGTAGCTAATTCAGCATTCACTCGCTCCGACTGCCTGTGAACTGTCACACGTGGAGACTGTGAACTGTGACTTTGTTGGCACTGAAATATAAATTGTAAATAAATGAATTTTGAAATGGTTTTGTAAATTCATGTGTTTATCTTTCTTTCCTTGATCTTTTTTTTTATGCTGGAGATGCTCTGAATATTGAACTGGATCCAGTAAATACACTCCTTACAACCTTTTTTTTTTCTGATAAAAGACTATGTCCGTGTTTGGCCTTCTTTGTCTTGCACACAGTTTAAAGTGGGCTTTGCTCGCCCCCCAGCGGGAGCACGAGGTTAATGCTTCATCACGAGGATGTTTTTTTAGACTGGGGGAAATATAAAAGACATTTTTAATGTTTAACTGTGTGAGAAGTTCTGGACTGTTGTTTTCTAAGGCTGGGTTTTTAAAGTGCGAGGTTTTTAGAGGTGTGAATATCTGACCTGAAGTAAAAGTGTCCAGTAGTGAAAAAGTTTACAGCCACCTTAAACTTATTTTAATTCAGGCTATTTAATATTAACACACTAATTATCTGGTAGAAGTGTCAGCTGTGACAAGCTAAACTGTGATGGCAAGATAATGATAATGTTCTCACTTGCTATGTGTGTGTGTGTGGGTGTGGGTGTGTGTGTGTGGGGGGGGGCTGGGTGACAGGAACTGTAAGAGACTGAAGTTTATCCAGCAGCTGGCAGTGGTCAGTGATGTTTGTTAGATGTTTGTTAGAAGTCTTTTCAGTTCTCTTTTGGCCTGAAGCGTAATGATGACGCGTGAAATCCAGAAGTGTCTCGTGCCGGATTCAGACTGAGAGGTAAAATTATAATACTCGTGACCCTTGGGGTGGGCTCTGTGCGCAGGGTGGGCTCAGGGTGAACTACACACTCTGGATTACTGAAGAATTGGTTTAAAACCAGTGCTTAACTGGACTGCTCAGTTCCTGCACAAGATGCAGACCATCTGTTCCAGTGTTGTTTGTTTGTTTGTTTGTTTAGGGGGACAGGGGTCTACAGGTGGTGGTGAAAGAGTGAAGGAAAAGCATGTAGGCCCAGGGAAAACCACACACTGGATTACTGGAGAACTGGTTTAAAACCAGTGCTTAACTGGACTGCTCAGTTACTGCACACGATGCAGACCTTCATGTAATCCAGTGTTGTTTGTTTGTTTATTTAGGGGGTTTGGGGTCTACAGATGCTGGTGGAAAAACGTCTGGTCTTCTCTGTTTGCTTATTTTGATCTTTTTCTGGTTATGTTATGTTATGGATTGCTATGAAGTTATTAAGCAGTGTCCAGAACTCTGTGTGTTTAAGTGAGTAAACGCGTAATAAACCCGTTATAACAACCCGCGGCCCCTTTAAGACCACCAGGCTGTGGGTGACGACATTTCCTGGTGTGGGAATCAAGATCTCTGAAGATCAGCAGCAGCCTTAACGCTGGAACACACTCCTCCGTCATGAAGTGCACACACAGTCGCCTGCGGGGGTCGAGGGTCGCGCACTGATCCGAGTGTGTGTTTCTGGACGTGCATAGAGGCAGGTCTGTACTGGTTGCTGGGTGTGAGGAAGAGGAGAAGAGGGAGGAGAGGAGAGAAAGAGCTCCGGTTGATGAAACTCCGCTCCGAGCTGCGTGCAGGGTGAGTGAGACCCCCCTCTCCTCCTCCGGGTCTGGACCTCTACATTCACTCCATCTCTCAGACCCACAGAGACCACCGAACTGTCAGTCTGCAGCCTCTGTTCAGCTCCGGATGTAGCGCGCGCGTTTGTGTGTGCTTGTGTGTTTGTGTATGTGTGTGTATGTGTGTGTGTGTCTCACCACCTTCCTGTAGCGCTTTTTTAAAATGGCATATGAATTGTGTGTGTGTGTGTGTGTGTCTCACTACCTTTCTGTAGCGCTTTTTAATATGGTATACTACGACCACCACCACACACTGAAGGACCTGACCAACACCACACACTGAAGGATCTGACCAACACCACACACTGAAGATACTGACGAACACCACACACTGAAGGATCTGACGAACACCACACACTAAAGGAACTGACCAACTCCACACACTGAAGATACTGACCAACTCCACACACTGAAGATACAAACCAACACCACACACTAAAAGAACTGACCAACTCCATACATTGAAGATACTCACCAACACCACACACTGAAGGACCTGACCAACGCCACAAACTGCCCACACTAAAGGAACTGACCCACATCTCACACTGCCCACACTGACTGACCAATGCCGCACACTCCCCACACTGACTGACCAACACCACACACTGAAGATACTGACCAACACTACACACTGAAGGACCTGGCCAACACCACACACTGCCCACACTAAAGGTACTGACCAACATCTCACACTGCCCACACTGACTAACCAATGCCACACACTGCCCACACTGACCAACACCACACACTGAAGGACCTGACCAACGCCACACACTGCCCACACTAAAGGTACTGACCAACATCTCACACTGCCCACACTGACTGACCAACACCACACACTGAAGGACATGACCAACACCACATGCTAAAGGAACTGACCAGCACCACACACTGCCCACACTGACTGACCAACACCACACTGTCCACACTGACTGACCAACACCACACACTGACCACACTGAAGATACTGACCAACACCACACACTGCCCACACTGAAGATACTGACCAACACCACACACTACCCACACTAAAGGAACTGACCCACATCTCACACTGCCCACACTGACTGACCAATGCCACACACTGCCCACACTGACTGACCAACACCACACACTATCCACACTGACTGACCAACACCACACACTAAAGGAACTGACCAACACCACACACTGCCCACACTGACTGACCAACACCACACACTGAAGATACCGACCAACTCCACACACTGAAGATACTGACCAACACCACACACTAAAAGAACTGACCAACTCTATACACTGAAGATACTCACCAACGCCACACACTGAAGGACCTGACCAACACCACAAACTGCCCACACTAAAGGAACTGACCCACATCTCACACTGCCCACACTGACTGACCAATGCCACACACTCCCCACACTGACTGACCAACACCACATACTGAAGATACTGACCAACACTACACACTGAAGGACCTGACCAACACCACACACTGCCCACACTAAAGGTACTGACCAACATCTCACACTGCCCACACTGACTAACCAATGCCACACACTGCCCACACTGACCAACACCACACACTGAAGGACCTGACCAACGCCACACACTGCCCACACTAAAGGTACTGACCAACATCTCACACTGCCCACACTGACTGACCAACACCACACACTGAAGGACATGACCAACACCACATGCTAAAGGAACTGACCAGCACCACACACTGCCCACACTGACTGACCAACACCACACTGTCCACACTGACTGACCAACACCACACACTGACCACACTGAAGATACTGACCAACACCACACACTACCCACACTAACTGACCAGCACCACACACTGCCCACACACAGACTGACCAACACCACACACTGCCCACACACAGACTGTTCAACCAACACCACACGCTGCCCACACTGAAAGACCTGACTGACATCACACAGACTGACCAACAACACACACTGCCCACACTGACTGACCAATACCACAAACTGTCCACACTGAAGATACTGGTCAGTACCCCACTCTGCCCGCACTGACTGACCAACACCACACACGGCCCACACTGAAGATACTGTCCATTACCGCACACTGCCCACACTGACTGACCAACACCACACACTGCCTACACAGACTAACCAACCAACACCACACACTGCCCACACTGACTGACCAACACCACACACGGCCCACACTGAAGATACTGGTCAGTACCCCACACTGCCCGCACTGACTGACCAACACCACACACGGCCCACACTGAAGATACTTCAGTGTGGCCCACCTCTGAGGTGTGTCCCCACACACTGCTCCCCGGGCGCCATGTTCCTGGCCCACTGCTTCACTTGGTGAATGGGTTAAATGGAGAGGAGGAATTTCGTGCTGTTCACACTGTGTGCTGTGGTGTGTTCACGTATGACAGAATGATCACTATCACAGACTGATCAACAACACACACTGCCCACACTGACTGACCAATACCATACACTGTCCACACTGACCAACCAACACCACACACTGCCCACACTGAAGGTACTGATGACCTTGGGCTGCTTGGCCACACTGTTCGGAGTGATAGTGTGCAGTTGGGGATGCAGGCAGTGTGCTTGGTGTTTGGGTGGTTTGTAAATATGCTGCCGAGTCTCACATGGTTGTGACTGGAGTTTGTGTGGGCCTTTGAACAAACTGAGACATTTACGTGATCCAAACAAATACATAATATTAATGATAATAATAGTAATAATAATAATGCACTTTGTGCCACTTCAGATAGTTCACCAATGTATTTTGTTGAAGTGCAAGGTGTATAGCAAACAAAATATTTAGTATTATTATACTATTAATTCTTTCTGACGATTATTATTAGTTATTAGACTTTCTAGATTCTGTATCAGTTTGCATCAGTTTATTTTGTTATGCAGTTATTTATCTGCTGAAAAACCTGTGTTCTAGTACAGGTTCAAACACCGGCTGTAAAAAGAGATATTTTGGTTGCATGATGGATGCATCGATCCAGAAGCTGTTGCACAGTGGGAGATGCCATTTGGGGTCAAGGCCTCACTTACTACAGTGTTGGCAGTACATTTTCAGTTACTGAGGCACGCTTTTGTTTGTTTGTTTGTTTTTTCATAAATTGAACTGATCTGACTCGATGGTTGTGATGACCCTAAAAAAAGCCAGGGTGTTGAAAAGCCAGTGAAAATGTAAAGTAAACAGCGTGGGTGTTTGTCTATACTATGCGACAGTGGTGGCTGGTGACCGAGGGATGTTTTCTGTTGAAACACACCCTAGCATAAAAGGAGTAGCCATCATCTGAATGCTACAGCGAATGAAAAATTCATGTTGTTTCTCATCTGCAGTCTTTTATTGACATCTACTATGCACTCTGTTGAGAGATCATTAGGAGTGGATCTAGAAATGGAAGAAACTAGAATGTAGCTCTGAGGAAGCACACTGCCCACTGTTCTTTCAAGGGACCGGAGACGTGGCTGTATCAGAAGACTCAGATCTCTGGAGGAGAGTCACGGACACTGATCTCTGATCATCTGCCTCTAGGGAGTCTAACGGGCAAAGCTTGTCATCCAAGTGCTGGTGAGGGCTTTTTCATGAAGGAACTGCACAAGTAAACTTCTATATTTAATATTAGTACATTTATCAAGAAGAATTAAATTAGAAGTGAAGAGTAACATTATGAGTAATTAATTGATATGTATTATCAATTATGTATGTGTTTCGGAAAGTACAGTCCATGCAAGCGGAAGTGAGATGTCAAACACAGATTAAATCATCAGATGATACGCACTGATAATGAGTAATAAGTGTAATATAAAAAGTGGACTTAGGACGGAGCCCTGTTGGACACCTTAATGGTAGGGAGTGGAACTGATTTACTACGACAGTGGTGTCTATAGAGTTTAGTGCTGCCAGGATTCTGCAGAGGTAAACAACCGTTCGGAAATAATTTTAATACATGATCTGCCATCAAATAAGAGGTGATTCTGGAATTCAGATGCAGGGGAGAAGGTCCACAAATGTGTTAGCATGATAGGAAATAGCTGTTGAGAGATGTCTCTGTATTGACAAAGTAGTCTGAAAAAAACGAGTTGGCGTAGTATTCTTAATTCTTCTTCTTATTATAATTATTCATTCTTCTTATTATATAATTATTCTTAAATGTAAAGTTTTAGGCAGAGGTGGTTACACGGGACTATGTTGTTCTGTTAGCTGGAACCGTTCATGGTTAATAGAGTGGAATTCATCAATAAATCATGGGAATTCAACACCCTGTTGATTTTCATCACACAACCTTACTCAAGGAAACAAGTAGGTGTTTTTGTTGTACTCTGCTTGAAAAAATGGTCAGTTTTTCCCAGATGATCAAAATAACCAAACTCTCGTAATAGCTAAGGAATCAATTTTTGTGACTCACAGTTAAAAATGTTTTGACTTTAAAGCTTGGACAGAAAGCTCTGAAAGCTCCAATGAAAGTCTTACACAGCCGTCCCGTGATCTCCCAAGACGCCCCATGATTTCAGCTTCATGGTCCAAATGGCAGGAATATACTGACCCACCCATAACAAGCTTCTCCCTCGTTTCTTATTGTACAGCTTTCCAAGCAGTTCAATTTACGTTCCTCAGGGAAACCTTCTTCAGGCTTATCGTGAGGCAGCATACTTTTACCACCTCCTTCTATGTGGAAAATAAAATTAGTTGTCGTTTAATTATAGATTTATTTGTTTTATGGGAAATTGGTAGGCCAGCTTGAATTTGTGCCAGAATAGAGTATTAAAACTGAAATGCTTTGTTCTTCTGAACATGTTTTTCTGTTTCTCATGGTAAATGCAGACATAAACAACTTTTTGGTGGTCTGTTTGTTAAACTTGTCAGCTCTGTGGTTATTATACTGTGTTCTGTTATTTCAGTCATAGGTGCTAACTGAAGACATACAGTTGTGCATAAAGAAAACCCTGCTCTAAAGATCTCATGCGATCAAAATGTTCTGATATCTTGATAAAATAATGTGTCATTTACTAACATGTTGTATAGAGATTTTTTGGTGCGGCATTTTCTGATCTCCCTCTCCCTGGACTTATCTGTACAGGAAGTGTGGGTGCACCATATCACCATATCACCAAACTCTTTCCTCATTCGTGAAATTCCGACTGTGAGTGGGTGCTGAGCAAGGAGGTGGAGGGTGGGAGTCCTGGGCTCTGTCAGCCCCACATGCTTTGTTCCCAGACTGGCTTTGTTTGCTCTGAGGTCGAGCCACGGCGCTGAATAGTGAGTTGGCAGAGCAGCGGTATTTTCTACTCTGTGGGGGCTTTTTGCTACTGAAAGGGGTTTCAGGCTTCTTTTTTTTTTTAACCGTTAATCCAGCAAGACATGTGCTGCTGCAGTTGCCGACACCTCTGCTTTATCGCAGGCCGTGCCGTGACATGTGACAGATCTAAGCAAAGCTGTGTGTGGATTTGTATTGCAACATTTTCCAGAAGCAGCTGAAATGTAACCTGGAAATGTCCAGAAAATGCAGGCTCTGCTCCCTCGTCACAAATCTGCTACCCTCTAGAGGAAAAGAACCAATCTTGGAAACCCAGCCTTTTAGCTCGGAGGACTGGGAGACCTGTTTGCATAATTGATGTCGCAATAATTTTTAACCCCTTAAGCTACAGGCTTATTATCATGGTGTTATTATTAAAGTTTATAATGCAGCTGTGAAAGCAAGCGGGTGAACTGGAGTGGTAGGGCAGTATATAGTAAGTACTTCACATGATACTCTTAAGGCTGATAAAGATGAATGGAGTATCTGCACTGCGCTACAGAAGAGGGCTTCTAACAGAGGCCACGCCTCCAAAAACCTCCAGAATCTTTTGGTGCACACCTTCAGAATCTCAACTATGCATTTTGTGGCACTGATTGGTTCTCCGAGAGCACTGGGGGAGAAATGAGATTCAACAGTCAACCAGTTTCAGAACTAGTGCAAAATCTACTGGCGTAATTTGAGCCTGTTAAGCATTTTGGCAGACTGCTCAAACACCTGCGCACGACATTCGCACAGGTTCCCAGATACACAGACGCAGAAGTATAAATCACTCTTTAGTCTCATGTAGGCACGAGGAACATGCTTTTTGGTGCATGCTGCTGTTACAAGTAATTACACTCCTAAAAAGGTGCTACAAAAGGCTCTTTGGGCAATACCATCGAAGAACCCTTTTGGTTCCCTAAAGAGCCATGTTTGATAAAGAGAATTGTGTGAGTGAGGAACCTCACTAAAGTTCAAAGAACTATCACATAATGTAAAGGAACAATTTAGCAGCTCTTTCTAGAACCTACATTATGTGCAGCTCCTGTAAGATTTAAAAGGGTTCTTCTCATTCACACATTAGAATGTGGTTCTCCAGAAGATCATTTTCAGGGAACCAAAAATGTAAGAGTGTCTGATCAGCCCCTGCCCAGGCCATCATAGTAATGAACACACAATGGATGCAGAAACTCCAGCAGCTCATTTGAGGCCTGCTACAACCCTAACCTGCATACTATAGTCTACATATTATCTTTCTCTCTCTCTCTCTCTGTTTGTGTTTCTCAGTAACAGAGAGGCCGGTGCAGTTCACAGCCCTCAGACTCTGGTGCTTAGAGCGGCTCTCATTATGAGAGCGAGGCTGCCTGCGAGCTGCAAATTCCTCCAGTGCTGTGAACTCAGTTGGCCAAGAGAGGATGTCTTTGTCACACTCTTAATGGGCTCTCTTGTTCAGAGAGAGAGTTTCTCCCAGATAGACTTGGCATTTTCTCTTTTCTGTTCATGGGCATGTCTTTATCTGACAGCTAATTTGTTCAAGTACGTTAACAAAATACAGAAAGTAAACATACATGGATTGTTTGGTCAGTGCATTTGTATTTGATACTGACACTCATTTTTTCAGTCTGTTTGATGACGTCCTCCCCCTGTTCACAGTGCCTCGCTCCTAACACATAACCATACACTCATCCTATACTGTGCTTTATTATCAGTGTGTCTAATTTCAGTTTTCTTGTCCCTACAGAGTTGCCATCCACCATGCCAAGATAAAAACGCGGAATTGTGTACTGAAGATGCTAAAGCGACTGGACAAGATCAGGTTCCGAGGACAGAAGCGAGATGAGTTCTTAGACCTGGCTGAGTCTCCCAACGCGTCGGACAGTGAATGTAATGATGACCTCTTGATAAAACCCCGAGTCTCCATCAAAGATGGAGAGGAGCTGCGTGATCCTGTAAGTGGCTTTTTAGTGTCGAGTAGGTTTTATTCTAGTGTGAACTTTTCCAGCCCTTATTGCCTTTAAAACCGTCTTTCATAATGGTAATAAAGCATCACCGCGTCTGTGCAGTTCAGTGTTTTATGTGCAGGTCTTAGGGTCAAATTGTGTAATGCTGGCTTTGGCAAGCGCTGACTTCAAAACAACTCTGCACTCGTGGAAGATTAATTAATATTGGAGTGCCTCGGTATTATTACAACAATAATGTTATAGCAGAAGTGATGTTTTATGTATTAAAAAGCTGTTACGATGACTTTAATGAGATTTAGCACTGTTTTATATCTTTTTGAATATGGCCAGATGTACCATAATTCAGAGCACCCCTTTACTAACACACAGTATAAACAGAACACAGGACAGATCCTAGACAGAGATAGCATGATAATACATGTACTTTCCCAAGAACGATATTGATTAAACCTTGAGTATCAGCTGATACTGATCCAGTATTCATTTCTTTAAAATCGACTTGAAATCTATTTAAAATATATAAAGTTCTCTTGAGAGCATCTAATAATAGGCCCATGCTGAAACTACTGTGCTAGCCCACATAGAAGCAAAAACACACGTAATATCTTTTGTAAATTTTTAGAACCTGTACTGTTTTATAAAAAGAGGAGTTCTCTATGTATAATCCATATTTCAGTATGTGTTGCTCTCCTTTGAGGTTTAGTATGAATGTAATATTCCCCACACTCTCTGGAGCTGGAAGAAGTCTGCTTAGCAAGCTGTGCAGAAATATGACCTGGTGACTTTGAGAAGGCAAGTGGTCAGGGGTAGGTATGGGTCTTCTGAAGTCGCGTTCTATCTAAGCTCTTTAAAATGTTGCAATATTAAAATTAAGATTACTCACCTCCAGCACCATGTTCTTCAGACTCCGATATGTGTCTATACTGCTCGGACCTGAATGTGGCTGAAGAGTCAGTGTAAATTATGCTATGCTTTATTAGTTTATGCTGACAACACTGGCTAAAGTGCGTGTGCAGCAACTCTAACGTTTTAAAAATATTTCTTTTAAATATTCATGTGTGATCTCATACTGGTGCTGTATGAGGGACTAAATATATATGCTGTTCTCTGTGGGCCAATCAGCCTTACTAAAATTAAGTGACAAAATTACTATTAATGAGTGTTTCTATTTTAGTCCTGTTCTTAATCTGTCTGCAGAAAATTGCTTTAGGTTTTGCATTAATGTTTTCCCCCTGATGGAGCCCTCTGTAGGTCATGTGTCAGTCACAGTTAAAATCAGAGGGAATATTGAGCAGACTATTGATTATTGATTATGGTGACAAAATTTTCATGGCTGTGTCTGGTTTACAGTACTACATACATATATATATATATATGGGTTGGCCCTTTTTACTTCATTAGATTAAATTAGGCGTGTTGCTTACGGAACTTTATAAATCCACACAATGACTGGAGGCATCGAGCAGAAATCTGGAACCAAACCTGTGTTC
>JBBPCZ010101395.1:0-10964 GCA_037974445.1 Brycinus macrolepidotus
CTGCCATCCCTACACACAAGGCAAACCCAGTCCAGACTCTTCTCTTTTGTGGTTCCCTGCTGGTGGAATGAGCTGCCAAATGCTGCCAGAGCACTACTCCTACATAAAGATTTTAGCACTTAGTACTCTCCTCTGGTTCTCACACTGTTCTGAAACTTGAGTGTTTCCTCAAATTGTAAGTCGCTTTGGATTAAAGCGTCTGCCAAATGAATGGAATCGAATGGAATGTAAGAACAACACAAAACATCTGTAAACCATCTGTCCACTTTTGGCTACACACTTTTCTAGGGACTTCTCAACTGGAGAAGGAAAAGACTTCAAAAACACGACTTACCTTTAGCCACACATCCCAACAGTCAAGCTACAGGTATTACATGACCAAAAAAGCAGGTGATGCACAGCATTAACCTTCCTCCAACACATCTGACTGCTAGAAAACACTAAACCTAACAGTGTTGTGGTCTGGAACTGTACCCAGCTCTGTGTAACACAGTCTGTTTATTCAAATTCTGCCCTGAAGGGCCACAACAACACAGTGTTTCCTTCCTCTCCATTCACTTCATCAGCTGATGTGGTGAACACCTGATAGAAAACATAGTGCTGATCTAGTGGACTGGATCTGCACTAGGCAACAGCAAACACACGGCCAGACAGCTCAGTATCGCTTCAATGACCAAGCTCACCACCAAACCAGCAGCATAACTACCCAGCTATTATTTTAAATGCACAAACCCTTATTGTGAAACTACACATCAAGCAACTTTTACAGGCATTAAACACTGCAGACGTCTGCTTCCATTCTGACACTGCAAGTTTCTCAACCCCTTGACTTCACATCAAACCACCCTGGACAACTTTGCTCGCATTTAAAGGAGAGAAATATATTAAAAAGTTACAGATAAAAAATAATGGATCAGCGTTAGCCTAATAGCCTAGGAGTGCTGATTAACTGACACATCAAGGGTCGATTTCCTGGACTAAAACCCTTCAACAACAGCAAGCATCCTTCAGAACCCATTTCGGTCCATGTTTAGGCTTAATCTAGATCTGGAAATTGGTTTAGAGGGTTTATTATTGAAAGCAAGTTGGCCACCAACAGCTGGTTAGTTAGTAAGACCAGTCCTTGACTAAACCCCTTCAACAACAATAAGCACCCTTTAAAAACACATTTTAGACCATGTTTAGGCTTAATCTAGATCTGGAAATCAGTTTACAGGGGTTTATTATTGAAACCAAGCTGGCCACCAACAGCTGGTTAGTCAGCAGGTGGGGCAGCCAAGTTTTTCACCAAAAGACCATTCCTGGACTAAACTCTTTCAGCAATAATAAGCATCCTTCAGGACCAAATTTAGTCTGTGTTTAGGATTAATCTAGATCTAGAAATCTGTTTAGAGTGTTTGTTATTTGCCAAAAAGCACTGAAACCAAGCTGGCCACCAACAGCTGGTTGGTTAGTAAGACCATTCCTGCACTAAAGCCCTTCAACAATAATAAGCATCCTTCAGAACCCGAATTAAGCAATTTCCTCAGGGATCAATACATTTTCTGATTCCGATTAGTCTGTGTTTAGGCTTAATTTAGATCTGGAAATCAGTTTAGGCTTAATCTAGATCTGGATATCTGATTAAAAGGGTTTATTATTGAAACCAAACTGGCAATCAACAGCTGGTTGGTTAGTAGACGGGGCAGCTAAGTTTTTCACCAAAAGACCATTCCTGGACTAAACTCCTTCAACAACAATAAGCACCCTTCAAAACCAATTTTAGTCCATCTTCAGGCTTAATCAACATCTTGAAATCTGTTTAGGCTTAATCTAAATCTGTTTACAGGGGTTTATTATTTGCCAAAAAGCTCTGAAATCAAACTGTCCACAACAGCTGGTTAGTTAGTAAGACCATTCCTGGACTAAACTCCTTCAGCAACGAAAGGCATCCTTCAGGAACCATTTTAGTCCGTGCTCAGGCTTAATCTAGATCTGGAAATCGGTTTAGAGGGTTTATTACTGAAACCAAGCTGGCCACCAACAGCTGTAGTAGTAGGTGGGGCAGCCAAGTCTTTCACCAAAAGACCATTCCTGGACTAAACTCCTTCAGCAATAGTAAGCAACCTTCATGAACTATTTTAGTCCTTGTTTAGGCTTAATCTAGATCCGGAAATCGGTTTAGAGGGTTTATTATTTGCCAAAAAGCACTGAAACCCAACCAAGGGCTTCTTATTGAAGCCAAGCTGGCCAGCCACAGTTGGTCAGTCAGTAGGTGGGGCAGCCAGGTTTTTCAACAGAATGCCCCGAACCAGGAGGTCTGGCAATAAAAAGGGAGATGAAAACAGCCCAACGGATGCCACACGTTAGATGTAAGTGTGTTAAAATCTGCAGAAAACGTCAGATGTGTGTGTTTTTTCTGCTCCTGTTTCGCAACCCCAGACCTGCCCGCTTTGCTCGCTACGTCACGGAGGCTCTGCTGCCCATTCACAGAGAGAATAAATCTCTAAAAGACCCCCTCACCGACCCCAAACCAGGCTCACAAACTAGCCAGGACCCACCTGTCCACCTTGAGCCAACGGTCGTGTGCGTCTCGTTGCGTTTTTTCGTGTTTTTACTCGTTTTTCACGTCCCCTCTCCTGCTTCACTCCGGCTGAGGAGAGCAATATGGCGTCCACAGGTTACGTTCGAAGAGCGCGTCACTTCCTGCGCAACTTCCGCCCCCCTCCCTCTGTGGCTTCTCCAGAATCGAAAATCAGAATAATAGTGTTTTTCTTTCTGAAAAACAGAAACCAACTCGGAACTCAGCCTCTTGGTCGACAGAGTAAGCATTTTACACTTTTTTTGGCACTGATAAACAGGAGGTTTGTTGAAACATCTAGCTGTTAATCCCTTTTTTGCAGGAGTGCAGCTTCACAGAGGAATGTAAACAGATTAGCAACCGATGGGGGTTCAGTTATTTTATCACATTTTTAAAAAAAGTAAAAGCAATTTTTTGCTGTTCGGCACTGGGACCACATGTGTGGGGTTTTATTGAGCTTTTCGTTACGCTACGGAGCTGAAATGTTTTGCAGGTGGGCACAGTTTGTAGGAAATGTTCCCAAAAGGGTCTCTGTAGCGAGACTTTCAGACCGGTTGCTCTGAGCGCATGCGCACTAGGACATGGTGTGAATTTGATATGATTTGAATTTTCTTTAGGGATTCCTCTCGTATTTCTGCTCGTGTTTTTTTTTTTTTTTTTGGTGCTTCATGTAAAACAGTATGCTAATAATACGTGCACACTGTCAGATTTTTGGTGGTCCCGGTAAAGTAGTTTATTCTTGCACATGTGAACACAGAAATCCCTCGTATCATTAAAGCCCACAGTCAAGATTAAATTCAAAATGGTCGAGCCATATTTTGAGTGCTAATAGTTATTTCCGTTAATTAAGGCATTAAAGTTGTCGCATGTCTGATTGTGTAGCTTACCTTGGCCACCTTCAAGGGATTGAGATGATTTTCATCATACTAACTGACAGCCTAGTTATCAGGTTCTATTTGCATCATTTGAAAATTTATGAAGAATGCATGAAATGCCCCATATTACATGTCATATATGTATGTGTATTTGTGTGTGTGTGTGTGTGTGTGTGTGTGTGTGTGTGTGTGTGTGTGTGTATACAAAGCGGGAATGGGACATGACCCAAATGATACTCCATCCAAACCAGAACTAATGCAAAATCAAAACAGAGCAGACTGAAGATCTCTTGGTTATGAAGTCACCAGCAGGACTCTGTAGTTGGTGCACAGTTGAGGTGCAAAAGATGCAATACAGTTATGGGATCTTCAAAATATTGCAAAAAGAAATATGAGTTTTAATTTATGGGAGAAACAATGCAGGGTAAACTTTCCTTTTTCTCTTTTGGATGTTCTGGCTTGGATACTGGTCCCTATTGGATGGTCAAGTATGTTGACATAAACCTCTGCGCATGATGCCTCACCAGAAAAAAGTGGTTCCATCTTTTGAAGATATGTATTTTGATACAATATTAATCTACTAGTGTCCTCAGTATACATTCAAATTCATTAAACTAATGAAATATTGGTTTTCGGGCCCCCATGATGGTACTATTTTCGAACCAAAATTTTTGTAATATTGGCCTCTATCCATTAGCCTCTAGCAAACTGATCCTTGATCTACTGTCTCATTTTGTGAAGCCGTTTGAATACCCACCGAGTCCACCTGTTTCTGTTTATTCCTTTCTCCATTGACAGAAGGTGCCCTGCCATGCCCGTCTGCGACATCTGCTGTGAAGAGCTTGCATCCGATTCGGACATGAGATCTCATCTCCTCCTGAGCCACTTGGAAAACGAGATGAGCTGTCCGTTTTGTTCGCTGTCAGGTGTCACCTACGATGAGCTGAACTTCCATATTGGCACAGCACATCAAGAGACAGACATGGATGTTCAGGATACCCCCGTAGCAGGCGATGGTGCTACAGGAGGCGGGCGAGGAAGCTCGATGGACCTGACGAATCCAACCCCCTTAAGAACTGACATTAGTTCATTTTCAAACTCAGGGCCAACTCCAGCTTCCTCTCATCACATGTTCTCTCCAGCCAATGGAACAGCTACTCCCAGTTCAGGAATTGCACTTACTCAGGGTCAGGGAGCCACATCCAGGACACAGTCTTCACCCCCCATGGCAACCACACCAAAAGGAATACAAAAGCTGCTGAGACCTGGACAAGCGCCCAGCGTCCACACGGACAAGACTCAGGAAAACGCAGCAGAGCATCGCAAATCAAAACAGAAACGCATGTCTTCTCCTAAGAAAGGTGCCCTTTACATTACAGATCTGATGTCTTGAATGTCTAGTGGCTTTTCTCAAGTTCAAGGTTACTTTATTGTCTTCAGCAGCCGCGAACACATACATAGTGTGATGAGACGTTTCTCCAGGGACCACGGTGCAACATATAGCCACATTCAACCAAGTGGAAAATAATAAATAAAATAAACAGGCAATACAGCAGTGTAGCAGTATAGTGTGAGTGGAATGTAAACCTTCCAGAGTGAGTCTTATTGCACCATAAGTATGATTATTGCACAGGAGGTAGTTAGCAGCACTGAACCACATTGAGTGAGTGTAAATTATACGTTTATCAAATAACAGGACATAAGTGTGTCTGTTGTGGCAGTAAACGGTAAACAGATGCTAAAGTGCAAGTGCTACTGAAAGTCCAGAGTGTAATATGAGAAGTGTATAAAGTATAAAGTGAGGTAGTACACTGGAATGATACTTGGTCAGGATAACTTTGGTTATTTGTGGATCTTCTCTGCATTTTGTTGCAGAGAGGTTGCTTTCTTGTCCCTTCTGCAGTCTGGTCTGCAATGACTGCTTCCTTCTTCAGGAACATGTGGAACTTCATCTCCAGGACCAGGCTGCGTCTGAAGGTACCAGAATTCATTCCATACAGCTTATGGAGATGTCCATAACTTCTCATCTTGATTACTGTAATACTCTGCTGCTCGTGGTCTAATCTTTACTAAGAAGTCTGAATATCTCCCCAAACTTCTCCACAAACTTCACTGGCCACCAAAATCTTATCGTATTCAGTTTAAGCTACTTCTCAGTATCTATAAAGCCCTTCATGCTTCTAAGTCCCACTATCTTACTGAACTACTTCACACGTATACTCCTACCCGGTCTTTACCTTCAAAACCCAACTAAAAACGTATCTTTTCTCTAGTGTTATGTCTGATACTGCTTTCTGTCTGTACTTTCCTTTTATTTTACTCTGTTGTTGTAATTTGGGCTGTTTGTTTTTTGTCTACTACTGTCTGTCATATGCTGTTCTTTCTGTGTCTGTACTACTTTGTAAAGCGACCTTGAGTTTGAGAAAGGTGCTATATTAATAAAAATATTATTATTATTATTATTATTATTATTACTCATGTACTGGGTTAAAGTAATAGTTTATCAGGAAAAAAACTCAAACTCATACAGTTTTCCAGTCACTCTAGATTTGGTTGATCAACCATGTTTGGACATGTTTGGAGTCCAAATTGTGTTTCTTTTTGTTTGCACATTTAGCTACACTGCTAACATGGCTTACAAACGCTAGAAGTCAAAAGTTCTCTTCAAAGCTTCTTTTAACCCGCTCAAACTGCGTTCACCTCTTCATTAAGGTGGTGCAGACTCGTCAGTGTGGTTTAGGACACAGTATGACCTACTGTGAGTTATAAAAATGATTAATACTTCAACTTTACCAACAGCCATTTTAGAAAAGCACCTCTACTGCTGATGTGGATTGTAAAAGCTGACTCTGTGCCCACAGTGTTTGGATACACATCGACATTTTGTTGAGTCATACTGTGTCTTAAACCACACGGGGCAAGTCTGCACCACCTTAATGAGGAGCTGAATGTGGTTTGAGTCAGTTGAGAGAAGTTTTAAAGATGCATGTTTATATTTATTTGCAAAATTTGGGCTCTAAACGTGTCTTGGCTTGGCTTAACTACCTCAGGGTACGTGGAAAATTGTGTGTATGTGTGTATATATGTGTATTGTCCTATGTTTAATTTTGTTCAGCAACCATACTTATTGTGTTGTATTGCCACTGTGTTGTGTTGTTGAAGTCTGTTGGAAATTACATGAAAGTAAAAATTTAATTGCACTTGCATGTGATGATAAACAGCTTTGAGTTTTGAACCATCACAATGCATTTCTCGACCCCCACTGTTTATATGTAATTTTTGTATGAACTGTTTTAAAATTTAAGGAGATGTTCCTGAAGCAGGGGCATCAACACAAGCATGCTCCTCAATGAGAAATGAATCAGGTGAGTCAATATCAGAAAATGAACTATAACCAACTGATAGTAAATACTTAAAAGTATATCAGAATATACTGGTACATAGATGAAAATCACATGACTTATATGATATATGCCAATCTCACATGTGCCATGCATGGACTTTTATTTTATCTGGAATTGGCAGGTTCACAATTGTATGAATGTCCACTGTGTTCTGTGAGCTGTGTGGACAACCGCTCACTGCAGGAGCATGTGGAGCTTCATCTGGACTACAATACAGCTGCTTCCTCAGGTAAACACTAGCATACACTATATGGATAAAAGTATTGGAACACCTGAACATTACACCAAAAGGGGCTTTAATGACAGTGCATTCAAATACACAGACTTTAATATGGAGTTGGTCCCCCCCTTTGCAGCTATAACAGCTTCCACTTTTTTGGAAGTTTTTCCACAAGATTTTGGAGTTTCTGTAGGAATTTATGCCCATTCGTTCTGTAAAGCATTTATGAGGTCGGGCACTGATGTTGGACGAAACTCATCCAACCATGTCCACACCAAACTCATCCAACCATGTCTTCATGGAGCTTGCTTTGTGCACTGGGGCACAGTCATGCTGGAACAGAAAAGGTTCTTCCCCAAACTGTGTCCACAAAGTTGGAAGCATGGCGTTGACCAGAATGTCTTGGTATGCTGAAGTATTAAGATTGTCCTTCACTGGAAGTAAGGGGCCTAGCCCAAACCTTGAAAAACGGGTGTGTCCCAATACTTTTGTCCATTAAGTGTAAGCAATACTACCAATGCCAAAACATCAGAAATAGTATTTACATTTTTAGGCTATTTGCATAATATTGCATATCATTTGAATGCAAACTTGACAAGATACATGAGTAGAAATTCATAATTCAGGAAATTGTAGACAACCAAAACTTTACAAATCAAATATAGAGGGGAACACAGGGTCAGTCACACTTTTCTACTTTGTCTCTCTTATCTCATGAACCGAATACAAGATGTACACAACTCAAGGTGTACCCACTCACTAGGCCGAACAGTTTGTATTTATCTCATTAGTGTAAGGAGATAGTAGGTTTGGAATACAAGTTGTGCATTTAACCCTACGATGAATGACGGCCTGTACAAGAGTTTATTTTTTCTTAAAAGAGCAAGAATATGTAAAGAACATTTCATGTAAACAGAAATTGCTAATTTATCAGTTAATTAGTGTCATTTTGTGGATATTTGGTCAAAAAAGTAAGACACGCCAGCAGAAATGCATAATTCTGCATTAAAGGGGTAATTAAGAGCAGGTAAAAATGTGACGACCAGTTCCATGTTAAAGGACACACTAATGAATTTCATACTTAAAATAAAGCAGTGATGGTACACTCCTCTTCTTTGCCTCCTGTTTAGTAACTACGTTGATTTTGGGAGGAATTAATGGCTCATTCATATCACAAAATATCTGAATCCAAAATACCCGATTGAAATTATAGGAGAGGCTATAAAGAATTACAGAATTTAAGACACTCGCAAGGTGCTTAATCAGTTTTGTGGGTTTTATACTGTACTGCAGTTCTGTTTGTGGAAAAAGACTTTGCGTGGTTATGAGCTCTGTCTTATAACCTTTTTTTTCTTTTCAGGCGATATTTCTGGAGACCTGAGGCTGGCCAGGCAGCTCCAGGAGGAAGAGGAGAAGAAGAGGAAGATGGAGGAGGCCAAGAGGGAGGAAAAAGACTTCAAACAACTGCAGGTTGGCTGCACAACACATGAACATACAGAAGCATGCAGACTAAAGTTAACTCAAAAGAGAGAACATATTACACAGAATTTAGCTGCACCACACTGCTTACTGGTTCCTTTTAGAATTCAGTATAAAATATTGCTGTATGTTTTTAAAACTCTTCATGGGTTGGGTCCTAGGTTTATTCTAGATTTGTTCAGTCCACATTCTGCCTCCAGATTCACAAGATCCTCCTCCCTGTAGCTCTTGATTGTTAATCATGGGAGATTAGAAGTGCTTTAAAATTGGCTTCTTCTGCAAATTTTAGAAAAAGACTTAAAATACACCTCTGTGTGCTGGCATCCAAAAACCTGTTGACAGGTTAAGAAACACCAAGCTTGCCAAATAAAGTAATTCAATGAAATAATACACACTCAAATTCAAAACCAAGTCATTCACAAAACCTGTGGCTGTTTCATAAACTATGCTTGAAATTATGGTTCATTATGAAATGTAAATATAATTGTTTTTAAGGGTCATTTGGAGTACTCCGCATATGAGTACTCAGTTGAAGGCTGTAAAATGCTTTTCAGGCAAACTGCACAAATGTAAGACCTAGAAACCCTGTTGGCAAAAAACAGACAGTGAAGATGTATCCAAAGTTTGTGCGAGGATGAAAATGACTCACTGCCTTCTGAGTCTCATAGCAAAACTCCATTCTTATTGCACACTTTTAAGCATAGAGTGCCATGCAAAAGTACTGCATTCAGAATAAATTATGCTTAACCGCAAATTCACTGCTCAGAGGCAGCATCTACGGAAAGCTGGCATAGCTATAGATTTGCAAATATCATGATCTTTGGGAGAAAAATGATCGCTCCGTAACCTTATATTAGGGGTCACCAGTCTTATCCACAAAGGACCAGAGTTATTGCAGACTTTCTGCAGACTTTCTAACCATGCAGGAGCACATCTCCTCAAACTCACCAAATGGCTTGAAGATTTGAGATGGTTTGAGATCAATTGATTATGTGCTTCTCTTGGATTGGAAAGAAAACCTGCACCCATGTCAACTCATTGTCTGTAATTGAGTACAGCCCTGCAATATTGTACTTGGCAGATAAAGAACTAATGACTACAGTGATACAATGAAGCAGCCTGTCTAGATCATCCATTATTCAATTCCAGCATTTTTCAACCTCATCTCTATCTGCTGCTTCTGTAGGACATATCAATTTCAGCACATTCACTATTTTCAGAAATGACAGTTGACTTGAAACAGATTTATAATAGAAGCCATTGGGCAGATGCTGAAGTAGCAATACATGGAAACATGTTCAAATGATAGTCTGTGTTGTGCAATAAAAGGTTGCACATGTAGCAGACAGAGGTCAAGTTGAAAACTTCGGGAGTATTCCTTTAAAATGAGCTCAGTATTCTAAAGCACAGCTTCTTTTTATTCTGAAACTGAGCCCTGTTTGACCCATGATGTGTGCAGAAGGTGTTTGGGCTGGATAACAGCGGCGGCTACCGCAGGCAGATGGAGCGCAATATGGAGCGAGCCGTGAGCCGAGGTCACATGGCCCCCGCTGAATATCACCGGAAAAGGGCGGAAATGATGGAATCCCTGGCCTCTGGAGTGGACGACGGACGGTCTAGAACCACCGGTGAGTCCAGGGTTGGTTGGAAGATTTAGGTTGGCCTAAAAGCTCTATTGCATGATTTTCTCTTAACACCCAGTATAGTCAAACTGTGAAGTTTGTGTTAAATCACTTTCAATTTTTGCCAACCTTTTATTAACTTAATACAACCAGTGGCACAGAACATGAATGTCACCAAAAACTGGAAGCTAGTGTCCCACAGTAAATAAAGAAAGTAGTCCAAAAAGTACATCAAAATCAGCGGCTACTTCAGAAACAAAAGATTAGGGTTGTGAATTGGATTTTACCATTACCAGACTTTTAACAATCTGTGATAAGGTCTTAAGCCAGTGAATATATTTGAAATGTGCTTCTTTGGTTTCAGCACTGAAGCTGCAAGGCTAATGTAGCTAACAATATAACCCCTGCCCCACCACTTAGCTTATTATGCCTAAATCAGCACACACCTCCAAAGCAAAACTGGATTGCTACCAATCTCTAATACACTTGCTTATACACTTGGCGCAGCTGTGGTCTGGTGGTTAAAGTGGTTTACTTTACTTTACTTTACTTTACTTTACTTTACTTATGTAGTTTCTGACCTTAACATTGTAATATTATCCCCAAAATGGACAAAATAGTCAGAATTCAGGTTTCAAAGTTGGTTTCTGCTTTGAAATGTTGTATATATATAATACATTAGTTTTTATGTAACATTTTCATTATATAGCTTTTGAGTTGTAGTATATTTAGTGTGTGTGTGTGTGTGTGTGTGTGTGTGTGTGTGTGTGTGTGTGTGTGTGTGTGTGTGTGTGTGTGTGTGTG
>JBBPCZ010101436.1:0-10963 GCA_037974445.1 Brycinus macrolepidotus
GTCTTTTGCCACAGTCCAAAGACATGTGCGTCAGGTGAACTGGGGATTCTAAATTGACTGTAAGTGTGTGTGAGTGAGTGTGTGAGTGAGTGTGTGTGTGTGAGTGTGTGTGTGTGAGTGTGTGTGTGAGTGAGTGTGTGTGTATATTAGCAACACTTACCTGATTTCTGTTATTGTTCGTTTTCTTTTTTTTTGTTCCAGTTTTCAACGTACTGCCCACTTAGTACTCACGAGATACCATAGCAACCAGTTAGTAACAGCTTAGTAATTCCAAGAGATACAATAGCAACTGCTGAGCAACAAAAACCTAGCAACCACCTGGGATACCATAGCTAATATCTACTATAAAAATAGTAAAGACATTTTCCAGTAAGAGACTGTTTTAACATTTTTGTTATTCTGTGTTTTGTTAAATATATTGACTTTTCCATGGATTGTGAGGTGCTGCACCATTTAAGGTGGAGCGGAACAATTCCATTCCAGCGTGGTTTGATGATGACCTTGCTCTTTGTGCTGCAGGTGGAGCAATGCATAAACCGGCTGAACGAGATGAAGCTGCAGGGAGCTTTGCAGGACTTGCGGGATCTGTGTCCCAACCAGATGCAGAGGTGTGCAAAAGGTTTAACACCCCTCCCCTCCACCTAAGTGACAAACGGGTTCACATCCTGCACAGAAATGGGACATTTTCTGCCCATTTAATTCAATTTATTTAAAGGCGCCTTTCAAAGACACCTTACAAACAAATAAACCAGAGCATAAATTTAATAATGCAAAAGAAGACAAAATAGATCATAAATAAACGTAATAAATAAAAATAATATATATAAAATCACAATGGTGTAAGACTAGAAATTGGTGCAGTCTAGGGACAGGATCAAAGAGAGTAAGCGAGTTTGAAGAGGTGAGTTTTAAGACTGGATCTGAAGGTCAGAAGAGAGTCAGTGCTGCAGATTTCTTGAGGGGGAAAACACAGCTGAAAGATCTAAACCCTTACGAGTAGACTGGAAGAGGAAGATCTGATGTGGAGATGTGTAAAAGGTCAGAAAGGTACAGGGGTGCCAGGTTATGAAGAGCTTTAATAATGATGCTAATATTAAATTTTATTAATATTGCTATTGTTATTACAGAAATATTACAATTATACTATATATAAAACGTATCTTATAAAGGTATTATTATTATCATCACTATCATTATTATTAGTAGTAGTATTCTCCTTATTATTATATGAATTCCTATAAAATATTCAAGTAATTTGGAGAAATTACTATAGGTTGCTGCTACAGTCTACTCAATATTATTTTAATTTGTTTAAATATTGTTACATTATTACACCACTACTATTGCACTACAAAACTTTACTATATGTGTTATGTATTTTATAAGGGTATTATTATTATTATTATTATTGTTGTTGTTGTTGTCGTCGCAGGGATGAAGGAGTAGATGTTGGACACTGTGAGATGCCCAGTCAGCCCATGCTGGAGTGGCTTTGTCTCAAACTGCTGGGAGCGTCCAGGCTGCTGGTGCGGACCCTGGCCCAGTGCACCACGGCCTTCACGTATCCTCCTCTCGACCTGTCCTATTCCTGACAATATAGTTATACCTGTCTGTCTGCCTGTCAAGTTATACCTGTCTGTCTGTCTGTCTGTCTGTCTGTCTGTCTGTCTGTCTGTCTGTCTGGCTGGCTGGCTGGCTGTCTACCTGTCTGCCTGTCTATCTGTCTGGCTGTCTATGTGTCTGTCTGTCTCTCTGTCTGTCTGTCTGTCTACCTGTCTGTCTGTCTATGTGTCTGTCTGTCTGTCTGTCTCTCTGTCTGTCTGTCTCTCTGTCTGTCTGTCTATCTGTCTGGCTGTCTATGTGTCTGGCTGGCTGGCTGTCTATGTGTCTGTCTGGCTGTCTCTCTGTCTGTCTGTCTATTTGTCTCTCTGTCTGTCTGTCTATCTGTCTGGCTGTCTATGTGTCTGTCTGGCTGTCTATGTGTCTGTCTGGCTGTCTGTCTGTTTGTCTCTCTGTCTGTCTATTTGTCTGTCTGTCTGTCTGTTTGTCTCTCTGTCTGTCTGTCTATCTGTCTACCTGTCTGTCTGTCTACCTGTCTCTGTCTACCTGTCTGTCTATCTGGCTGTCTGGCTGTCTATGTGTCTGTCTGTCTGTCTGTCTGTCTGGCTGTCTGTCTGTGTGTCTGTCTATCTATCTCATTATACACTTTAGTCTTATGATACCATTAGTCACCCTCCCCAAAAAACAAGCACCACCTTGTTTTTCTGTCTGAGTGTTTCAGAATGTACAAACACAGAGGCCATTCTGTGACAGAATGTAGGACTTTAACTCTCCCGTCTGACAGACTGACAAGGCGACATCTTCGTCTGGCCGAGTTTATCGTGCTGAACGTGGTGCTCGTGAGCATGCTCAGTCGCCTCTGGTGAGTTCATGAGCGTCTGGTCCTGAGGGGTGAGCCTGTACTTCACCTCACCTCCCCCCCTGCAGGCTTCGGCTTATTAATCTCATTCATCTTAAAGGGCCCGTGTCATATCAGAACACTTTTATTCTACTTCTTTAGGTAAGAGTCAGTATTAGTGAACGTACTCCCCAGCCAGTGAGAGCCGTATGTGATTTTAAGCTGGAAGATCCTGTTATGAATTCACTGCTGTTGTGATGTCACAAAAACCAATACACTCTAACAAAACAGTGACCAAAACAGGAAGAGAGGTCAGGAAACAGGCAAAAAATTCTGAGAGAAAATGCAAAGTTTGGTTGCATGGAGACACAAACATTGGTTTATGGGCAAAAAAAGTTTGTGTTTAAAAAAAAAATTACTCACAGCGGGGTCTCAAACCAGCGTCTCTTCTGACTCTCTTCATTCAGCGCGCCGCATTTTAACGCTCTCCCACGGAGTCTCTTACCCAGTCATTTATGGTTAAGAACAGCTGAAAATGGGTGGAGCGAACCACTCTCACCTAAAAACAGGTGGAGGAAAGCACTCGGAGACTTTCTTTCCACTACACACTTTAAGGCGCCCCCCCCCCCTCTCTCCCCATACATTATGGAGGTGACTTGACCCCAAAAATCAAATTTTTAAACAACGAATTCTCGGCCCCTGATCAGCTGATCAAAAACCGTGTATATACGCACAATACACTGATATTAAATAACATATTAGCGTTGGAAGCAGCACCAAATTTCAGCTGTAAAAGGAATAATAATAATAATAATAATAATAATAATAATTACAGGAATAAAACTTAAGAAGAGCAAGAACTGACGCAGTCATACCAATTATGACTGTTTGGTACATAAAACTCCCACAAACACTACAAGTGGGCCTCAGGAGAAATGTGGCCCTTATTATTATAATAATTAATTAAGTGTACATCACTCTGCCTTCTTGGTGTCCAGGGTGTTCTTCAGAGGTATCCTGAGAGCCCTCGTGCCCGTGTACCAGAGGACTGTTGAGCTCCATCAGTTGGTGGCCCAGTGTTGGCCCATGGCCTACCTGACGAACTTCACCCTACCTGAAGATCTGGAAAGCTTCCTGAGCCACTCCCACTCTGACCTGCTGAAGAAAGAGAGCGCCGTGGAGCCGTTCGGGGCAAAGAGAGCCCACGAGCACTCTGTCCTCGACAGGCTGTTTGAGGACGGGGCGCGGCTGGAGACTGGAGAAGGGGAGGAGCAGAAGATGATGCAGATGCTGGCCAGAGAGGGAATGATGAAATCTAGTGTGGATCTGGGGAAGGCCGTTTCTCGAGAAGGTCCACGTATCTCCAGTAAGTCCCATGATGGATGTATTTTACTTTTTTTTTTTACACACATGTTGTTAAATTTGAAGGGTCCATTAAAGAGTCCACCAGAGCTTTTCCCAAAGTAGGAGACTAGTAGTTTTTACATGTTTGTACATCACAGTACATGTTTTTAGCCCTGATTTTCCACTCAGTGGCCTTTTTTCAGAAAGCTCCAACAAATTGGCTCGCTCTCAGTTCGCAGTGTGCCTGTAGTTTGGAAAGTGTCGTCACTGGCAGTGAGTGCGACAAGCTACAGCCAATGAGAACGCAGGACGTGGGAGAGCGGAGTACCAGGGGAGGAGTTTATCCAGTTTATTTTAAAACTCATATTGTTTTCTTTTTCTTGTTTTTTTTCTGCAAATCAGCACCCAATCAACTTGCATGACTTCTTATTGACAAAATGTAGTTTGGAGACCAGAGAGACTGGTCAGAGATGCTGGAATATGTGACCTTCCCTCTGTTGCTGATCAGTCATGTAGTGCCCAAACCACAACCACCTCAACCTGCCCAACTGTAGTGCGGAGAGTACAGCGATCTGACCGTTCTGAAAGTCACGTAGTGTGACCAGGATATTAGATGTGCAGTGCGGACCAGGTTTCTATTGAATTTCAGTCATAATCAGCCTCAGGCACCATGTCCAAAGACATACACAGACTGTCTGATGTAAACCGCACACTGAAATCACCACAGCTCTCAGAATCTCACACGTTTTAATCTGGATCTGGCTCCCTGCATTTATCTGATGGGAAATACTAGTAGCAAGCAGTTGTCCTCACTGCACACCAGTATGTCCTCCATAGGGACATTTAGGCCGAGTACTAGAACTGGAAAACATTCATGCTATCCCGTTTTAAAGAATTTCTTTCTGAAATTTGTTGGGAGCTGAAGGTAGTCCTGCCGGTACTCTGATTGAGTTTTCATGATGTTGACACATTTTGTATCAGCACCATCAAAACCCAATCTTGAATTTTAGTCTTCTGAAGTTTTATTATTATTAATATTATTGAATTGTATTACTATTATTATCATTATTATTATTACTACTTTTTTTTCTCATTTGAGAAATTGGCACGTGTTGTGCCCCCCCCCCCCTCTAGTGTGTCTATATATTTCAGTTGGTTGATCAGGGACAGAGCACTGACCAATTAAAGTCGGGATTTTTTGGGTGAGTCACCTTGGGTATGAATATGGAGAGAGAGGAATGTTCAACCATTGGGATGTCACATCACTCTGTGACCTGCAACAAGTGTTTTTACAACCATTACAACAGGGTAGCCACACCTTAACAACCACCTGCGATGCCATAGTAACCACCTAGCAACACCCTGGCAACCATCTGGGTTATTGGGATATCATGGCAACCACCAGTAACACCATAGCAACCACTTAGCAACCACACAGTCACACTTCCTATTTTCTTGTACAAATGCATTGTAGTTTAAGATTAAAATACCACTGCTAGAAATTCACGGACTGTCCTGCATTTGTATGAAAGGGCCAAATCCTTAAAAGAATTTAGTAAGCATTCTTATGAATTCTGTTTGTAAGTAATTATTTTTTCCTACCTTTCTGGTCCAGTTTAGTTGTTTCCAGTCCCACCCACTAGCTAGGACTCCAACAATCACACAACACCACCAACACTGGGAGGGTGAAGGGAAGCGTGTGCTTCCTCAGGGACACATGAAGCTCCACCACATCTATTTCCACACAAATAGAGTTTTTTGTATTTGTTTAACAGAAAAACTGACTTTTGTTCCCTCCTCCTGGCTGTGCACTGCAGTTTTTGCCTGCTGCTGTACTTCAGGCACTTGACTAATCAACTGTTGCACACAGTTGCACATGGACTAGTGGACATATTCGTCAACAAGCTGACCCCTCATAAGAATACTGCAGGACCCTAAAACCCCCCTTTTGGACGTTTCCTGTATTTGTAGCACTTGATATGATAAGCAAATTGACACTTGACTTTTGGGAACAAATATCAAATCTCTACTGCTCTGTTTCTTTCTACACACTTCTGTAGGTTCCTCCTCAGGTTTGGACATAAAGTCGATGCTTCAGCAAACCCATGGGGTTACCAAACAGGTATCGGACTGCTTCCAATTTCTGTGGACATGGTCTTTGGTCGTTTGGGTTTTTTTATACATTCAGATTGTCCTGTGTTTCCCCCCTCACAGTGTGTGGCTGCAGTATCTCCAAACTCTTCTGCCCCAGCTTTGATCCAGCAGAAGAGGACCTTCCTAAGGCTGCTGAGGACGGCCTCCTCCTTCAGTGAAATGGCCGTCCAGCTGAAAGAGATGATGGACTGGTGCAGGAGGTGTGAGCTGCGTCAGGAGCGACGGCATCTGGCCTTGGTGCTGCTGCAGTGCCAGAGGATGAGGGCTTTGGATGGTGAGGGGATCAGGTACGGCTCTTGGGGAGGCAAAGTTTATCTTCTCTAATGTCTGGTCAGCAAACCATTCAGAGTGAGTGTGTTTGTCCACTTTAACTGACTAAAATCTTCACCTAGTGAGTGTGTGTCCACGCTGGTCATAGTAAAAAGGATCAGCATGTGGAATGAGAGCTTTCTGAGTGCTGCTGAGTTTTCTATCATTGTATAAAAGAAGCTCTTATTGTTGGATGCTCTTGTTCATATGTGTACTCGTTTTTAATATGAAGTGAATGTTGAGCCATATCTAGCCTTTAGCTATTTTGATGTTTTGTTAACTTATTTTGTTTTTTTGAACCCACCCCCACCCCCCAGTGTACAGAGGAAGCGGAGGAGGCTGTGTGTAACAGTTCGGCATGTGCTGTTTAAAGAAACAGGAGCCCCCCCACTACGATCGTCTCCCGCATTTCTGTGGAGGACTCAAAGCTGCCTCAGGAGCCGCTTTACATCACTCATGGCCCGATTTGGGAGCGCCAGGAATCGACTCAGAGCGGCTAGGATGCACGTAGCCAAACATCTTTCCAGAGCGACCGCAAGGTCAGAGAAGACCCGCATAAAGAACAGGAATGAACGGTTCCTGAAGGAATCAGTGTTGGAAAGTGATGTCATACAAAATCAGAAAGAAACCGTAACGGCAACACAGGCACAGAAACCAAGTAGTGTGAAAAACAATGACATTGATGATATTTTTGCATCAATTGGGTTTTAATGGTTCAAGTGTGGACAAACCACCCCTAGAGGCTCATGGACTGTCCTACATTTAAGTTAAAGGACCCATATTCCCTTCATTTTTTGTACGTGTTCTCAGAAGTTGTATGAATATTGTTGGGAATTTTCTGATTTCTACATTTGAGATAATACATCTGCATGTCTGCAGATCTCTGCAATGCTGACATCACAGAACGCTGCCATATGCAAATGAGCCTCTTACCAATCACAGTGTTTCTGACAAGGTGACCAATCAGAGCTCCAGGCGAGTTACTGGGTGTTCTGACGAATTGAGGTCTTCATGTCAACAGAAATCTAATTATTTTAATTTTCCTCCTGTTTCGTTTTTTCCATCACTTTTGCATGGGTTTGTGAATTAAAAAATAATTCATAATTAATTCTTACGCGGCCTCTGTTTATGCTGTATAATTAAACATGCTGTTTATTACTGTGCCTTTGAGACGTATATCCAAATGATCTCGTTTCTGATTGGCTGTCTTGTACTGCATCTCACTCAAAAGGCAGCAAGTGGCTGAAATACTCCTTAGAACTTCAGCAGTTCTAGTTTACTTTGAGTGGGCAATAAAATAGTTTTCAAAATCAGGCCTTGAATTCTATTAAAATGATAGAATCAGAAAACAAAAACATGGCTTGAAATTCTTTTTCTGCTTTTGGTCTCAGAGTCAAGAATCAAATGATTGCAAGGTACACCCATCAGTAAATAAGTCTACTATTCAAACACATGCACAATATCTTAACATGCCATATTTCCATCGGACAATAAAAGTATTAAATGAAACTGGACCAGGAAAATTTCTCTTTTTCCTCATAGTGGGATGTCTGCTGTATACTGGGAAGTTGATATTTGCCTGGTCCAAAGTGGTTTAGACCTCCAGAATGGACTTGGAGACCTGGCTTCTTATTCACATCAGTGAGAGTTATTGCACCATGTTTCCATTTGATATTACAAGTATTAAATCAGTTTGGGCCAGAAGAATTCCACTTTTTCCTCATAGTGGGATGTCTGCTGTATAGTGGGAAGTTGATATTTGCCTGGCCCAAAGTGGTTTAGACCTCCAAAATGATCTGGGATACCTGGCTTCTTTTTCAAATGAATGTGTACAATGCAGTGGAATACCTGCTGTGTGCTGAGAATTATGCATTTCATAAATGTGTTCAATCTTAACCAAAGTTTTATAAGAATGAGTTAAAGAAAGGAACAAAAACCACCTCACACAGCACTTCATTGTTAAAACGTTTTATTACATTTACAAGACGTGAGGATTGTATACTGCGCAGCTTTCGCCCCCGTCCTCAAACTGACGCGGTGAATAAGGAGCTTAACTTCAGCCTCGGATTCACACGCCGCCGAATAAGAGGCCAGACGAATCGGAAGCTGCGAATAAGTAGCTAACTTCAGCGTCGTGCAGAAATGGGTGGAGCTAAAATGCTGGAGGCTGAATATAGAGATACATGTAAAATGTGTTGGTTTTGTGACATCACAAAAACTGATTTGAAAACAGGCTGTTTCTGCATCTTAATTTCTATATGTAGACTGTATGGATGAGATAGTGAACATTTTAAAACTTTAACAATATTTACAGACTTCAGTTCTTTTTCATTCCAGAAAAGTGATGATTATGGACCCTTTAATACAGTGAAAGGCATTGTATTCGCAGTCTGTTTAACCAGTTCAATCACAGTACTGATATTTTGTCCATTTCGTGCTGTTCACACTGTGTGCTGTAGTGTGTTCATGTACGACAAATGGTCACTTTACACTTTTAATCTGAGATATTCACAATCTACCAGAATGTCCCAGATAAACCATACCGCTGAGAATGTTCTCAATAGCAAGGTTACATCATTTTTCAGTTTTACGTTAGTACAAGGCATGTCATAATTATAATAAAAAAAAAACAAGTAGTAACAATCCAGTATTAACAATCCAAGATTTATTATCATTTTCAATTCCCTATAAATATTAAAAACAAGCACAATGATGCAAAATGCAGTAGAGCAGTTAGAAAACAACAATTAAAACTTAAATAATGTCGATTATATAAGACAATAAGGTTAATTATGAAGTGTTTCTGAATTACGAAGGCAGTTTTCTGTCTGCATTTTTTTTCCCCACTTTCATATGACAGTTCTGGTGAAAGGCCTCCAGTGGGCCGACGGGCCATTTAACCTTTTAAAGCTGAAAATGTTGCACACTGATATTAAACAATCCAGCCACATTAGAAAAGCCTGCGGTTTCCCTGAATAGCATAAATGAGCTCTTTAGGTGATGTGTTAATGTTAATGTGTTAAAGTGGTCATTGGTGTTTTGTCCTGGTAAGGACGGTTCAGCCACCTGCACCAGCCATGGCTCCTAGGTGGGCCTGCAGACCCGACCCCGCTCCTGCACATTACTCACATAGTGACGTGGAGATATGCTAAGGAACTACTTCATGCTTGTGCACAGAGACTAGCTTGAGAAGACTTAATAAATAATGTGTTTGGACCTGCAGTTCATTCCTCCAGCCAGGGGCGGTCAGTAACTACCCTCCTGTACGAGGGAGCTCCGTGTTTGAAGGATCTGGGCGCCGATTCACAGTTGTGTGTTTTTGCCCTTATCGTCAGTGTTGCCGTTCTCGTCGCAGCGGAAGCCCTCGTTGTGCATGCCGTAGTCCTGCTTCTCTTTACTGGACGCAGCCTCAGGAGCTCCGACCGCCCTCTCGCTGTCCTCAGGCTGGCCTCGCCGGCAGTGCCGCTTATACAGCTGGTACCCTGAAACAGGTCGTAACTCGGGTCAGTATGCCTTCAAAGGAAATGACTGGGGTTGTGAGGCCGGGTGTGTGGCAGGACTCGATCGATATGAACATTTTACGACCGATGCTGATACTGATTTTTAGGGTTTGAAAATCTGATAACGATAATGTCAGCTGACATTTCAATTTTAGTTATATTCAAAATTATTTTTTGTATTCAATTTTATTGTCATGTGCAGGCACAGAGACATAGGGACATACATGGCTAAAAATATGCAAATAAATACACAAGACTAGATAACATATGTACACATAATGAATATATATCATAGATTTACAATATATATATGATTACATAATTTTATGTAATATTTTAGTTATAGTTAAATATAAGCTTCAAATATAAAGATGAAATAAACCTTCAATCTTAAAAGGTGCTACAATTTTATAGTTTTTAATCACTTGAGGTTCACTTATGAGATTAATGAGACTTTATTTTTGCATTTTTGCAGATATATGTTCTGAATGGCTGCCCTGTATTGTGCCTCATTCAAAAAGCAGCCATGGCTAAAACACTCTTGTAAACATGTGTAAACATGTTTTTATGACATCACGAATTTTCACAGCTTAGTTTTCACATGTGGTCATGATTTTAATCCTGGTGAACGGAAGAGATTCGAGTTATATATATCTGCAATATTTTTGCCAATACCGATAAAACTGTGAGCCGCCCATATGGGAGAATAGAGATGTGCAAAACAGTTTATGAATTTTAACGCTTTAGAGTCTTTTAAACATCTCTTACAACTCACACCAACTCACCTCCAACTCCCATAAAGGCCACCACCATCTGGAAGATGCTGTAGATTAGGGGGAAGGCGAACATGACCTCCAGCTCTTCGGCGGAGAAGGACAGCTGGACGATGGTGCTGCACAGCTGCGAGTTCTGGAAACCCGTCTCCAGGGCGATGGTTCGACACCTACCACAAACACATGTGGCTTAAACCTTTAACAAATTGATATTTATCTAATCTGGGCATTGAATCTTTAAAATAAAAGTTCTTGTCTTGGACTTTTTTGTTACAACAATGTAATTTACTGGGTATCTTCAGTGCAACTGTCTAATCATTGGCCATCATCTTGAGGTCGCTAGTTCGATCCCCATTGGTGCTGCACCCATCTGAGGCCGGGAGTCCAAGATAGCACAACTGGCTTTCATTTCTGGGTGGGTAGGGTGGTCCTCCCTCTCCCCCATCACTCAGTATAACTGTCCTCTCTCTCTCTGGGTGGGTAGG
>JBBPCZ010101447.1:0-10963 GCA_037974445.1 Brycinus macrolepidotus
ATCATGCGTTAACGCGATAATAACGCGTTAACTTTCCCAGCACTAATATATATATATATATATATATATATATACATATACATATATAAGAATAGGCTAATTAAGACAGAGAAGATAGAACTCCAAGAGCTGACGCCCCCTTTTTAGATGAACATGAGCTGAGAGGGGACGAAGGAACAGAGAGGAGATGGGTGTTTGATTAAAAGGAGATGCTTCAGTCATGGTCTTTCTCCTAAACTTTGCTTATTTTGGCAGCTGGTACAAATAATGTAAATTAAAAATGGAACATTTTCAGTTTTGGCATGACGGCAATGTTATATAAAGTCATTTGTGGAAGTTTGGGCACCCCTGGACAAATTACATGTGTTGTTAACTTTCGAAGTTCAAATAAGTACACAGGGATCACACCTCGGCAGATTTTAAAGTACTGTTTATTTGCAGAATTTCACATATTGGAAAAAGTATAAAAACATAAAATGTAGTCTGTGCAAAAGTTATAACACATTTTATAGTTTGTGTTTCATAGTTAAGTTTGTTCCCTGAATAGGATGTGTTAACTTTGTGTGTGTGTGTGTGTGTGTGTGTGTGTGTGTGTGTGTTTATGCTTTCAGCCCTTGGTTTTTGTGCTCTTTGCGCTCTTTCCGTTGCTTTTGTGAGTGAAGTTTATATCAACAGTCTGTTTAGTACTCCTCTGTCTTGCTGACAGTGCTTTCAGGCCATCATACTTATGTATGAACATGTGTGAGTTATGTGTGCATATGTGAGATATGACAGACTCTTCCTTCTGAGGCAGTTGTGCTGCCCAAAGGTGTTTTGGGGATTATAGTGTGTGTGCCTGTGTAGTTTGATGATAATGAAATGAGTTTATAAAATGCGAGGCTTAACTCTGTCGCCGCAACACTCCCAGTGTAATTAATGCTCTCCCGTGATTAATCTTCTGTACCATTAATCTAGTGACGCAAGTGCTGGAGGTGACAAGCTGTGTGTGTGCTTGCATATGTACCCCCTCATAGCCTTATTAACACTTCAGGTGACATCAAGTAAAGTTAGGTGTACTAATACTTGGCAATAATCGGAATATCTGTAGTAGTTTTGGATATGAATGTATCTGTTTCTCTCTGCCATTTCCAATTTATGCTGTTTTGGCAGGTTTTGGTACTGTTTGGTCTTCTCTTATTGCTAATGTTATGTGTATTGTCTGGTGTACTGTGTGTAATACCATACATCTTGTATATGAATGCTCTGTATTCTGAATACTGGAAGTTTAATGATTCATAGCATTCATATTCCAGGTCACTAAGATGCAGTGGTGTCTCAGTTCAATATATTATTTAATATAATAAAAATAAGTACTGCCTGAAAATGCACCTCATGTTAATATGTTAATGTTTCCATTGAATATGTTATTTTTTCCATTTAATATGTTAATGTTTCCATTCAGTAGTAAAAGTACATTATGTGAGATTGAGGGCGCAGCAGAGTTGTTACTGATTCATTCAGACTGCAAACAAAAAGGTGCTTTATAGTACTCCTTTTAATGCACTAGCTGCAAGCTAACATAATAGCCCATAACTAATGTTCTCCACAAACGAATAAGCTAGCCATGATACAGTGATACGGTTCAATACCATTACAACATATTAAAATGTGTTGTTACATCTCTATTAACTACATATGACAATAAACTAGCCACTGCCAGATTGCTTTTAGGAATTATTAGAGGACATCTCTTGGTCTGAACTAACTGTTGCAAACATGGTCTGTTGTAAAAAAAATTTTTGAAAGTCCAAAAATATCAGCTTGATTATCTTACAGTACCCTCCAGATCTGTTGGCACCCTGATTTAATGTGAGTGAAGAAAAAAAAGAAAAAAAAATACAGGTGATCACAAACATGTCATCATTATTGACAGCCCCCCCCCATTTGGGATTTTGTGCAGCTCCCGTAACCTTCTCCTGTAATATTTTATAAAAACACTAAAGAAGGGATTTTCGATTATTACTCAATGCAGAATCTCTCCAGTCTTGAGTCTTCTCTTGTGCATTCTCTTCTTGAACTCAACCCACAGATTTTCAGTTGGATTTAGGTCAGGGCACCAGCATGTCCACAACAAAAACTTTTTTTGTGTTTATTTAACCATTTTTAGAGTGGATTTTGATATGTACTTTGGATCGTTGCCCTACTAGAAGATCCAACCATGACCAAGTTTTAGCTTCTTGGCAGAGGCAGCCAGGTTTGAACATCTCCTAGTACTTCCTGGAATCCATGGTGCCATGTGTGCTGACAATACTGCCAGGGCCTGTGGAGGAGAACCAGCCCTCAGCATCACAGATCTCCATCATATTAGGTGTTTTTCTCTGGATCAGTCTTTATTTCTACCACAGCGGTTAAAGTTCCAGTGGCGTCTGGCAAACTCCAGAACGCCTTTGCGTGTGGTGAAAGAGAGGATAGGCTTCTTTCTGGCATACATTTCAAACCCTTTGTTGGCATGGAGGTGATGTCTTATGGTGGATTTGAGGACCACATGTTGCGACCAAACTCCATCATTCTAAAAGTGTGGGCTATGGAGGTTTTTTTACTTATCTGACCGTCCTCCTCATTGTGGCTCCTGACAAAATAGACTAGCGTCCATGATAGGTCTGAATATCTTAAACTTCTTAATAATTGTTTTAAGTCGAGCAGCTATTTTCTTGTATCCATTCCCTGATCTGTGAAAATCAACACACTTTTGTCTTATTGCATTGGGACACTCCTGCATCTTTCCCATGGTGATGGATGACTAAGGCATTTAGGCCCTGTGTCACCTCATTTTTATACGCTTAGGTCAAGTTAAAATTTGTTAAATATACATGGGATCATACATACATATTTTCTTAATTCAAATGATCAAATGATCTATTTTCAAAGTACTATATAAATAGTAACTAGTTAAAACGTGCCAGTAAATCTTGAGGACACTGTACATGGTAAAAAAGGTTGTGATGACACAGAGTTAAGTTTTAACTCGAGGCTCTTTAATAAGTCACAGGCAAATTACGTCAAGCGAGGGCGAAGCTACATCTCTGCACCATCGTCTCGCCAGCGACTGAGGCGGTTTTTCCTCTGCAGAAATGCGCTGTGTAAAACGTGGAAAGGGTTTTTCCTAGAATTTTATGGAGCATTGTTGGAAAAAGGGAATAAGCCTCTATTTTTACAAGGCTTCCTGTCATGTCATTGTGCATGTAGCGCCTGTTGAAATAAGGAACATGGTTGAGTTATTTTTATGTATTTTTATGTGTGTTTAGCAACATGGCACTTTGGGTAACACGCTGTTGAGACAAAGGGATCTGCAGTTGGTTAATGATTCTCATTAAATGTACTGCAGCAGGTTTGGAAACAAAGGCTGTGTGCATAAACATTAATTACAGCTCACGAAGTAGTTGTAAGCTGTATTTTAAAGCTGGAAGGAGAAGTGTGCAAGATGGTGGTGCTTTTCTTTGGTTTCTCACAGTCCAGGCCTTTAAAGCCTTCCAGAAGTCTCTCATACATGAGGTGCTCATATGTGATAGTGGAGTAAGTCTCTGGTTTCTGAATGGTTATGGTCCTTTAGGCAACAATTAAGTGCATCATGTAATCGTCAATATCGCATTTGTCTTGATTATTTTGGTACATTTCAGAATTATTTAATTCAAAAATATACTAAATAAAAAATAAGCTAAAAACACCTGCACTGTATTTCCCATTCCTGTAACTGAGATGTTGTTTTTGCTTTATGTGTCTGAAAGCTGTTTGATTAATGTATTTTTTTCCTTTTTTATGTTTGACCTGCCAGTAAAGCATCCTTGGGTTTAAGAAAGGTGCTGTATGAATAAAAACTGGTGTTATACATTAAATACATGGTCAAAAAATACACAGAGATTTCATTGCTCATCAGCACACACTTTACTGAACATTATTATAATGGATTTTAATTCATTTTTACTCTAAAACAGATGCAGTTGAACCAACAGATGTTTACACCTCTGATGTATGAGAGTGTGTGTGTTTTGGTGTGTGTTAGTGATGTGCTTTGGTGTGACGGGTCTGCTGAATCAGCCTAAATGGTCAGTTTGGGTGCAGGTGTGTGGGCGATCATGTTTGCAGCATATAGTCTTCTCTCAGCTCGCTGGTTCCTCACACCTATACAATAAGCGCAGGAAACGAGTGGGCACAAAAGAGGAAGTGTGACCAGCGCGTGATTAGGCAAGCACTCTGAGTCTATTCCTCTCCTCCTTCCTCTCTCTCTCTCTCTCTCTCTCTCTATCTCTCTCTCTCTCTCTCACTGTGTCTGTCTCTCTCTCTTATTCTGCCTTTTTCACGTTCTCTCTTTTCCATCCCCTCTTTCTTTTCTACGACCTTAGTTTTTGCCTCCTCTTTTCCTATTTTTGTTTTCCTTCCTCAATGCATTCATCTGCACTTTTTTGCTCACATGTCTTTTAAACAGCCGTCACTTCTCACAATGTTTTTTTTTTCTGCTCCATTTCCTTCCTCGTTCTTTACTTCATTACATGAACTCAGTTAAATCAGCTTTAACTGAACATACATTGTTATTGGAGCCTCTTAGTGAATTGGTTTGGGTTATTTATTTTTCATCTGTTTGATGCTTGTGTGGGTCAAATTGAGGATTAGACTTCAGGCTTCCCTTTTCCTGAAATTAAATTTTGAAACCTCCCTCAGTCCAGCTTCCTGCCCTGCGAAAGTATGGCTGCATATTTTTCTCAACGGTATGATCTGAGTAACCAAAACCGTTGACTATTGATGTATTTTAAAGGCATGGTGGGCTTCACACGATCCTTGTGCAGTGTGTTAAGAGACAGAAGGAGGAAGAGAGGGAGAAAGAGAGAGAGAGAAAGGGAGCGAGAGAAGTATGGAGAGAGAGAGAGAGAGACCTGGGTTTCCTTGGGTGAGCAAGAGGAAGCAAGGGGTGTGAATATTTTTGATTATTCTGCAAAAGCACAGGAAACCTCTCCTCCAAAAGAGAAGGAGAAAAGAAGCAAAGCACTGTGCTATTATTGCCACCTTTTGTGCCACTGAGTTTACAGCTCCACTGAATTCTATCTGTACCTAGAATTAGGCCTGCCCGATCATTAATTACTTAATTAATAATAGGTTTTCCTAGGACATCCCATCAGGGTTGTCCTGGCCTTCTCTCTATAGTTAGTTGGTATAAAACATTATTAGGGGTGTAATAATGGATGGGCCTGTCCCAGTTATTGCATTATTATAAAGTGAATGCTATTATCATTTCAGTTGCAAAATAATTGGAATTGGAAGTGTTTTTGTATATACTGGGTTCGGGGAAATGTGTGAACACATCACACAAACGCAAAACATCAGAAGTTCTGATTTCTGACTGGTGCTTGACATGTTCAAAGTGGAGAGTAATGTTCATGTTGTTGAGCTGTGTCTGTTGTTGGTTGGGAGCTACTGAGTAACTGCTATGAAGCAGGATAGCTAATGAGTCTATTTGGCCACTTTAGGCTTGTAATTTAATAGCTGCACACGATAATAACGGTATTCTATTCATTACGCCCTCTAATGCAGTTTCGTTGTTTGAGCACTAAAGATCATACACAAAAATGACTCGGACATGATTTTTTTTTCAGTCACATAAAAAAAAAAAAATTATGATAATTTTGAATCATGCACCCAGTATCCTAAATCCAGTTGAACGAAACTGAATACTTAAAGCAAGTCTGTATAGAAAGGGGTTTTAACTGTACACCTACTGTCAGGTTCAAGACTATCTTGATTTTTGCATCTGAGCGCAAGATTCACTTTTTGGACATTTTACATATCAAAATGGCTTCCTTTTGCAGAGTAAACTGTATTTTTATTGTATGCTTCATACATTGGTTTGCCTGAGGTAAACAAAAATGATCAAACAGAGATTTTTCTTCTGCTAAACATTTTTCTTCCTCTTAAAATATAAAAGAGAATCAGGAAATTGCAAGTTTAATTTCTGCTGATGCCACAATTGGCTATTCTCTCTCTGGATGAGTAGACTGGCCCTCCTTCTCCCCTCTCACTCAACCAGCGTGAACATCTGTTAGCTGACATTACAAAATTGGTGCTTAGCTTCCAACGACATTGAATTAATGGCAGTTTGAAAAGATATGGTAGCTGGCTCCAGCTCGGAGGACGCATGTGCAGGCCTTCACTCTCCCAGTGAAGTCATTTTAATAGATCTGTAAAGATTCTGTATCATCTTTTTATTTTGTTATTTCCATTTTCATTAAAAAGAATGAAAAACTGAATATTTGTAAACTTTAACATTTATGTGCAACAAAAAAAAAAGTATAGGGGAGCAGAAATAATGGAGTAACATGGTTTCAAAGCAGTGAGTTGATAATCCAGTCCATGGCCTGATTAACTCCAAACTTCAGCACTTTAAAGGCGCCGCCACTTTTACCTGCCATCTACGTTTTAATAAATAATTTCACATCAACTTGCTTGAGCATCAGGCACAGGAGAAGTAGGTTGACAGCGAGGCCTGAGGTCCCAGTGTGCGTGCGCGCACACACCCTAGTTCAGCTGTGGAAGTGGTGGAGATTGCTGATTTATACAGTAGCAACACTAGACTGATTTTTATCTGAGTAGGTCTCTAATGTCAGTTGAATACCTCTGAACCTTAAAATAAGACCTACTTTCAGTTTGCAGTTTAAAGTAGACATACCGCATTGCGGTGCATGATTTGACCACCGCATGAGTTCAGCGGAGTCCAAGCAGAATATGCAAACTGGCTCAAGTAGCAAGAGGTCGAATGATTTGAGTGCTTCAACAGGTGAAGGAGGACTGTTTGAATTTTGCAAATGTTTCATAAGGATTTGAAGACAAGATCTATGAAGATTTTGAAGAGAGACTAAACCATGTCAGAGGATCAGAGAAAAACATGTTGTAGTGACATCTTATGGTTGACTTGTTTTAAAAAAAAAAAAAAAAGCATCTGTATGCTGTTATGAATGAGACTGCAAAATAATGAAGACTGTACATACACACAGGCATGTATGACTGGTGATTTTTGATTGGATATTAACAAGTAACATTTTGTTGAGCGAGCCAAATTCAACTTTAGGAAAACTTTAGGAGCAAATGTAGCCTAGTGAAAACATACTTAATATCAAAATATTACATGAAGCAGTTCTTGTGATATTGAAATGTGTCAGTTGCAGGGTCCCCTATGGGCGAAATTTCACAAAATTTGGCATGTGTCTATAGAAAGTGGTAGTGATGCAGCATGCCAAATCTTGTGACGTTTGAACCTTTACGACACAAGATACTGGCCAGTGCATCACCAGATTTTTGCATTGATGTTGTTCACTAGGTGTTGCTACCCCACAGATGAAATGAACTATGGGACATGCGCCTCATAGAAGCCCACTTGCCATGTAAATTTGTAATTTTTGACAAAACAGTTGTTGAGCGTTTGCAATTTGTGCCCATCCCAGTTCAGGGGGTGCTAGCACAAAGGGAAAAGCCCACATAGAGACACAGATCTCATATCCCGTATCAGCCTTGTGATTTTTCGGTGAAGTCCAAGTATATGAAATTGTTGATGAAAAATCAGTGGGGAAAAAAAGAAAGGAAAACATTATATAATTGTCAGTGGGTGGTCATAAATACATGTTTTGTTTTTTTTTGCTTTTTTTTTTCGCTCAGCCTAAAATTAGTTTGTACTCAATTACCATAACCATTATTGACCTGGAAGCCTCAGTCTTCACTGACTGGCAAAAACCTCATCATGTATTGCTATCTGCCGCTGATCTCACTCAAGTGAAAATTCCGTTTATTTAGTCGCCTCTGCCTTGTTCTCCTTTTTTGGCTAATATAGTGTACCTTCTGTTTCAGCCAGCACATTTGAATCACATCAAGAGAGTAATTTATCAACGCAAAATGAAGATTTGAGTCTAGGCCAAGTCTTTTAATCTATGCTGTGCTGTTAGCCTGTGCTGTGCAAATGTGGGCCAAGCTGTTTTTAAAGAATGCAGCGCTGTTATCTGTCACTTTCAGTGTCAGTATAGGTCAGTCAAAGAGACGCAGGCCAGTGCTATTTCTAGCACTGTATCATACACAGCTCAGTAAAGTGTCACCATCTTGTGAAGATCAAACCACCAGGATCCCCCCCTCTGTTGCTCCCACTTCTTTTCTGTTCTCTCATTGTAACAGCTTACTGATAGCATCCTTTGACCTCAGGCTAAATGACACTAGATTCCCATTATCAACATCTCCATCTAGCATTACCAGCATAATATTCACATAATAATATAATTATGTAGATATTGGTCTTACTGTACTCCGAACATACTTCCCCTTTAAATACACATTAATTAAGATCTGGATTATCTGGGTTAAGTTCAGATTTTCAGGAAAACTCGAGCACTTATGTAGAGCTTGCCTGATGTGTATCAGCAATGATAAACTGCAGACACCACATTTATATTAGTTAATAATCACATATTTGTTCTTTTCTGACAGATTGTCCGGGTAAGATTCCAAGAGACTCAAAATCTATGCCCCATTTCTTACCCACTGCACTTACATCTCAAACATTTCAAGCACCTTATTTTAGTAGTGCCCAAAAAGCAAAATGGCACAGCAATAAGTGGTAAAAAGCATATACCATGTAACCATATATATCTATCTTTCTCAGAAACTTTTAAATAGAACAACTTGTGGCTTGGGGGCTGTCCCTTGCAATTCCCAAGAGTTATGTTTCTACATTGTGTTCTGTTCTATCTAGTCATTAGCCATAGTGATAATTGTCCTGTCAAGAGAAGCAGAAGCATTAAAGACTCTTTGACTTTATTGACTCTTTAACATTTTAAGCATACCTCTTAACACTTGTAATTTGTGATGTGAGTCATTACCATGAAGTCTAGTTGAGAAGAATTTTACTGATGTTTACTTCAGCACATGTAGCTGGAAGTGAAGCTAGCAGCAATGAGAAGTGAGCTCTATTTACGGTCATTTAAACTTCACTGAAAACTCCTCTCTGCAAACAGGGTTGTAATAAATTTGTTCTAATAGCACTTTATACTATAAAGTTATACCATAAAGCTATTATTTGGTAGAGCTACACTATTAAGATCTTCAATTAAGACAATTTGGGAGGTTAACTGAATTTAGCCTGTTGTACTTAGACTGTGTTTACCACTCTCATATAGACTAGATATGCTAAAATAAAGTAAAGATTTGATCTAAAAATGGTTATTTAGTGCAGTCACCCCCCAAAAGGGCCATAAGGCCATAACCATACACATTTTGGATGTCTTAATGTGATTTTCAAGTTTAAGATATCCTGCATTAAAAATATTTCCATTCTAACCGTAACTAAAAACCACAGTGACTGTGGGGGTGTGTGTATGCAGAGCATAGGCCACTCTTTTTTTTGATACTGTAAAATTGTTCCATGCTTATTCAGTGCATGCTGGATTCCTTGAAATGTGTTTAAGCACATGCTATGAGTTATTACTGTCATCTGGTCAAAATTCTTCAGTAGTTTTGCTGTGAAGATGGATGCTTTTTCACTCATGAAATTTCTTTTATCCTCTTGCTTGATATGATGCTTGAGATTATATCCTTTAGGGCTTCATTGCTACATATAGATGGGAAAAAAACATTAGTTATTAATAAAACAGAATATTGAATGGCTTATAGCCAGATTTTGACCTGCAGGCTTTGGCATTGAGTGTGCATGACCATGATGGAGGTATTATGAGCCATTATCTAATGTAATTATAGCATATTATTGGCAGGTTGCGTGTAAATAATTTATGAATGGCCTTGTGCATATCAAGCAAGGCACTTATTTAAATCCATAACTGGCTTCAGAATGAAGGCCGGGACTCTGTTTTTGCACTTCCCCGTACTTGTTTATAGTAGTCATGGTATTTTGAGCTGCAGCTAAATTCAAATGATTGTTGCTTTATTTTTTCTGTCAGAAACTGAACTGAAATTCAAATTATTATAAGCATATAAGCACAGCACATGTTTCACTCACTTTTTCATACTCTCAAGAGGAATAGGTAAGGTACAAAACACCACTAATATAACTGTGATCATAATGTGGATCACCAGACAACTGTTAGATATTTAACAAGCTATTAAATGACAGTAAATGGGATAAAACAGTTAACTAGTGAATTTAAAGTTAAAGGACAGCCTAGAATTTGACTCTTGACACTGTTACATCTTCTTTCCATCTGATAAAGTAAACTTGTTTTATTTGACATATTTTCATTTATAGTTGTTCACTCAACAACTTTCCAATGCTTAACAAGAATAAATATCTACAGTTTATGAAATAGATGGATAATAGGAGTGGTGAAAACCTGTGGTGTGTAAAAAACATTAGTATATGTATAATTCTGTGACTGTAGACACTTGTGACTGTGTGCATGCACATGTGGTGTATAATTTCTCAGATAGATAGATAGACAGACAGACAGACAGACAAACAGACAGATAAACAGATAAATCCACTATGTGGACAAAAGTATTGGGACGCCTGACGATTACACCTACAGGGACTATAATGATATTGCATTCAAATACATAGACTTTTCAGCTATAACAGCTTCCACTCTTCTTGGGATGGTGTTGCCCAAACAGTCTTGCTACGCTCAAGCATTAAGATTGTCCTTCACTGGAAGTAAGGGGCCTAGCCCAAACCCTGACAAACAGGTTTGTCCCAATACTTTTGGTCATTTAGTGTAGATAGATAGGTTGACTGGTAGGAAGGTAGGTAGATAGACAGACAGACAGACAGTTAGTCAGTGAATTAGTCACATTAAGCCAGCATGAACATATTGTAAAATTGTTGCTGGATGGTTCCAAATTATCCAAGTTACTGTATTTAGGTTGTTAAAGATGAAGCACAAGTGTGTGTGGGAGTGCCTGCACATGCACATTCATGCATATATATATATATATATATATATATATA
>JBBPCZ010101498.1:0-10961 GCA_037974445.1 Brycinus macrolepidotus
TCATGCTGGAATAGAAAAGGTTCTTCCCCAAGCTGTGTCCACAAAGTTGGAAGCATGGCATTGTCCAAAATGTCTTGTTATGCTGAAGCATTACGATTGTCACTGCACTGGGAGTAAGGGTTCCTCCCGGGTCTCCGGTTTCTCCTACAGTCCGAAGACATGCGCGTACAGTCCGAAAACATGACCATAGGTGTGTGTGTGTGTGTGTGTGTGTGTGTGTGTGTGTGTGTGTGTGTTCGTTCGTTTTTATCACATAGTGGGTGCTGCGTTATGTTGGCACAGTCACGTGGTGGAGTCCAAAAACATGGTGGGGACCGGAATTATGGTCCCCACCATGTTTTCTGCTTAATCAATGCCAGAGACATAGATGACATGTCTAGTGCAGAAAAATCGTCTGGTCTCACCATGTCCAAAAATCCAACCTGTCTGTGTAAGGTGTTTACACACTTTGCTCTTTACTGCCCCTGTAGGCCGGACGTGGAATGGCACTTTACACACTCTTTATACCCTTATTGCCAGTACGCATGCGCAAAGGTCTACTTGCAGCGAACACGTCAAGAAAACATAAACAACCTCCATCATGTCTTTAAAAAGGTACAAATAACAAAGAGAATGTAAAAAAAAAAACTGCAGAAATATTAACATCTATTTTCTAAATCTGTTTTTTATTAGATATATTTTTATAATTGTTACTGTAATTAAGTTTTTCCTGTTTATTAAAGAAATGCAGCAGCTAATACGGCTGCTAACAAGCATTAGCATATTTTCTGTAAAGCTTTAGCCATATAATATGAATATCATAGACCTAGCGATACAAAAAAGAAATGTTTCTTTTCATAATGATGGTAATTAGGTCAAATTAGGGACGCAGTTATAAATCTACCGCTTAAATAAGTAACCACTTGTGGGACTAATAAAGGTGTATCTTATCTTATCTTAAATAGTACGCGGTAGTGTAGTGGTAAGTGTAGTTTTTCCCACAAAAGGATGCAGTACACCATGCCATTCATGGAACTGACAAGAGTGACTCATTGGAATTTAAACATCTTAATTCCTATAAAGGTAATTCTATCCTTAAGTCTAAGGATGAGAGTATCATCCTTATATAGTTCATTTTCACAGCATGGATAAGGTTAACAGCAGACCAAGCAATCACTCTAAACTCTCTTTACTAATCTCATTTTTAAATCAGTGTTGATTTTGACATTTTTTGTCAGTGGAAAAGTTTTTTGAGACAAAGCATCACTAGCATTTTTTACACACAGTATGATGGTTAAGTAAGAATTAGTCTGTAGGTTAAATGGTTTTGCTAAAAACTTCCTGCACAAAAAATGTCACACACTGTAATATTTCTTTGGACCGCCTTTAGCTCTGATTACAGCAAGCATTTACCACTGTACTGTTTCGATAAGCTTTTCCAATGAAAACACATTTATCCATAGTTAAATGAATTTTTTTTTCTAAGGTCTTGTATCGATGGTGGGAGAGTCAGAATGCGTGAATTCTTCTCTAGCACATTCCAAAGATTCTAAATGGGGTTACGGTCTTAACTCTTTCGTGGCCCATCCATGAGAGAAAATTATGTCTCATGCTCACTGAACCACTCTTTCACAAATTAAGCTTGATGAATCCTGGCATAATCGTCTTGGACTATAGCTGTGCCATCACGGGAAAAAAAAATCCATTGATGGGAAAACCTGGTCATTGTGTGTATTCCGACAGTCAGCTAACCTCATGTTTTGGGTACATAACAGCACTGGACAAACAGGAGCAACCCCGGATCGTAGTACTGCCCCCTCAAGCTTCTATAGTAATCACTTCGCATGAAGGGTACATGACTTCATCCGCCTCTCTTCTTACCCTGATGCGCCCATCACTCTGGGCAGGGTAAATCTGGATTCATCAGACCACATAACCATTTTCCATTGCTCCAGAGTCCAATTTTTATGCAAATGAAAGCCTTTTAATTAATCAGCATCACTTATTAATTGTTTTCTTAAAGCAACACTGCTATTTAGTCCCAGTTCTTTTCGCATTTACCTTCACTATTAAACATAGACATGAATTCTGAAACAGCATAAAATCTTTTCCACAACCACAGGATATGTCTTCTGATATGGCTCTTTAAGAAATGAGAAGCTTTTCACTGTATCAGTTAGGATTAAATAACCTTGTTATAAATGTGCCAACTGAAACATATTAATCACTCCAGTACTAATCTTACCCCTTTGCTTAGTTAAATCAACGTTGTGAGTCTTTTTGGCTAGGTAGTATATAATGTTTGTTTTAAAAAATGAATAATTATTTCTTATCTTTAACAGGACGTGGTATGTTTGCAGTGGCTCCTTTTTATAGGGGAGATTTTGTGGTTGAATACAGAGGGAAGATGATAGACTCTGAAGAAGCAGAGAGGAGAAGAACATTGTCTGAAAACAGTGTCTTTATGTTTGACTTTGTTTGGCACGGCAAAAAATAGTGGTAAGTTGTCAGTACTGTTTAAATGCATTTGTTAAATGTATAAGTGAAAAGTGTTTTATTGTGTGTTTATTTGCTAAGTATATAATGAGAATTGTAATTATAAAGTAACATTGTTTTATTTTCAGTTCATATGTTTGCATATGTGATTTGTGTAAAGGGGGTGTTGATTCTTTATCAAGTACAGAACATACTGACAAGTACAGACATTGACAGTAATTGCACTCTGATTGCTCTGATTTGATATTTGCTTAATGTAAGCTCTCTTATACTGATTAGTTAATTCATGTAAAAGCAATTGCTAGTGTTTACCTTTAGCTTTGCTAGCTTGAATTTGAATTCACTAGCAAATTCTAGGATAGGATATGTACTGAGACAGTTAAATCAGTTTACAGCAATTCAAAGCTGTTGTTTTTTAATGGTCTTGGTTTAGTTTTTTCTCTTTTGCAGCATTGATGCAACAAAGGAGGATAACAGCTTTGGAAGGCTAGTAAATGATGAACATAAAAATCCAAATTGTAAAATGAAAAACATAATTGCCCATGAACAGTCACACCTCTGTCTTTTTGCGGTGAGAGACATTAATCCTGGTGAGGAAATAACCTACGATTATGGAGGAACTGATTGCCCATGGAGAAAAAAGGTTTGTAATTACAGAATGTTAGCAGTAGTACTACTTACAATTTGTCTTATTTATATTTTAAGATCTTTTGTAATAGCAACAAAAAAGAGACAACTGCACTTTGGTTTAGGCTTTAGACTTAGCAAGTGTTTTTTAAGCATAATCATCTTGCCATTTATTCCTAATGTAACGATGTGCAAGTGTGCCCCTCGGTTTTGTGCTACACTGACCACATAAGCACCAACTGCCTTCTGTTTTTACTTAAAACCTTTGAATAAGCGTGGAGCTCATCAGTGGCATTATTTTTCAACTGCCCTTGACAAGCGGCCAAAAAAGAAGCACTAAATGCAGTGATGGGGGAAAATATATTGAAAGTATGCATTTTTTTTAAATTAATGCATTTTATGTATATGGATATTAAGTATTTGGACTGTAAACCTTAGTGTTTTGTGTTATTGTAGGCTGCATGTGGGGATAGTGCTAATGAGACTACCAGGACTGAACATACCTTCTCTGCTCCAGACTCAGTTTCATTGCCTGACTCAGAGGTATTTCATTTACTAAAATGTTGGATAGTGGTAATATTTTAGCATTTAGCATTTCAACATTTCATGTATTACTGGCTTTATGTGAAATATTTAGTTGTGTTAAACATAAGTATTTGTGCTATTGTAGCCTGCACTGGAGGGAAGTGTTCACAAGACCGCCAGGATTGGGCTTGCTTGCTTGTCAGGTCTGTGTTTCAGCCACTAGAGGCTGCCATTAGTTTAAGTTTCGCTTAGGCCTTTTGTATTTAGCATGTCACCAGGAGTCTGCAGCCCAGGTGTTATCAGTTAGCACTTTAGCTGGGTTGCTAGGCACCTGATGACAATGTGTTTTATGTTATCCCTAGATTTAAACGCGCTGCCGTGACAAAGCAACGGCGCGTGGTCACCAACATGTTCTGACATACTGACCAACATAACTCCCTTATCTACCTTCCACCAGGGTGCGGCTTTGGGTTCTCTCATGCAGGAGTGAAGGACTTCCTGGAACCTCTAAAGCAAGCCGCGTTGCCTGGGTGGTCACCGAAGGTGCGGCTTGGGGTTCTCTCATGCAGGAGTGAAGGACCTCCTGGAACCTCTAAAGCAAGTCGCTTTGCCTGGGTGGTCACGGATATACTGGTCAACATAACTACAATCCCCAACCAACAGCCAACTGAGCAGTTAGCACTTGGCTGTGCTCGTGTACGGGTTCGTATACATGTTTATAGAAGTGCTTAACCTCTGTGTGTGTTTGTGGGCAGTTAGAGAACTCAGCTGAAGGACTGAGAGGAGCTAACCCTGGAGAGCTACTCCGAGTGGCAGTTGGAGCAGCTTCTGTGCACATCAGCTACTGCTAAGCAGCTTCTGGCTCCATTGGATCTGTTTAGCTTCAGTGACTGCTACTGAACTCCTCTGCAGCTTGGGTTCTTTCACGCAGGAATCTTGGATTTCCTGGAACCGCTACAGTTTGTGTTGGACTTTGCTGTTTGTGTTTGGAGCTCGGTGAGCTCATTTCCCCTGTGGCTTGTTTATGCCTAACTCTGGGTCTGCAGCGAGTCCTTTCAGGGAGCCCGGCATGGCACTGCTCAGCTCCAGACTCAGAGCTTTTAATGTCTAACTCAGAGGTATTTTATTTTAATACATCTTTTAAAATACATAAAAACACGACTTAAATACAGCACGTATTTCCTCCTCGTAAACATTATGGTCTTTTCATCATTTAATGGTTTTATCAATTTAATGGTATCATTTTTAATGTGTTAGTGTATATGTGTTATTGTAGGATGTATGTGAGGACAGCACTCAGGAGAGACACATGACTGCTCAGCCTCCTCCTCTAAATTAAAGGTATTTAAACATAATGAAATAGGCCAGTAGTTAGCTCCTTTGACACATGTGCTTAAATGTTTTACAGGGCTGTGGTTTGTGTAAACAAAACCAGAGCTGAGATAGGGCAAAATTTCATACAGCAATTTTCTTGGCACAGACCTAGTAACACTGTAATACAATGTAAAATACTGGACATTAGATTAGAGTCTAAGCTGATTAGTACTGAGTGACATCGGTATTATGTCATGGCTTACATGGCCTACGTTGTAGTTTACATATAAGATGGCTGCTTCTTCTTAAACAAGTCTTCAGGTCAGGTTTAACATGGTGGAAACCCTGTCTGGTCGCTCACATAAATGTCTTAAGGTCTGGAGGTGGTTACCCACATGGTCAAGTTTAACATGGTAGGGCCCCGTCTGGTCACTTATACAATGTAAAATATTGGACATCAGATTAGCGTCAAAGCTGTATAGTACTGAGTGACAGTGTGTATTATGTCATTGCTTATGTAGCATGTTGTAGTTTACATATTAACGATTATTTTTTTCCTTCAAAAGCCTTCAGGTTTTGTGGTAGTTACACACGTAGACCAGTTAAGCATAGTGGGATCCATGTTCAAACTGTATAACGAAATGTATTTTGTTGTTATTGAGCAACCAACTATTATGGCAAGGCAAAGTAGCATCCAGAATATTGCACATAGAGTAATAATTGTGAGGTTGAATTTTTTTTTAATGGTGCCAGTGGTGTTATTCTGCAGATTTATTGTGGTGTACCTACATTTTTAGGTACATTTACCAAGACTGAGAAGAACAAAAAGCATCTTGGTACGCCTCATTAATTGCCATGCTATGACATGACAGTTTTACTAAACTGAACTAAGTTTACCTGATTTTGTTTAGGTGGAGGATCAGCTACACAGTAGGGGTTCACATTATAGTGGCTGTAGCTGCACTGTAAAAAAAAAAAATACCTGTAATTATACAGGACAATGTACTGTAAACTTTGTGACAAACATTTGTGTGTTCTGACGAACGTCTTCTAGTTAGCATGTTCAGCCAAATCGGCTAAAGTTAGTTTTGATCAGCATGACGTCAACTATCTTTAAATAATATTTTACAAACTATTTAATCTGCGTAGATAGTGTAAATGAAAAGATAATGTCTTTGAAGTGAGTTCTGCTTGTTCGGTATCAACATTTGTTATAGTATTACTATTTTGTACATTAGCCTGTTAGGCTACTTGTTTCCTCGCACGTTCTGTTTGAATTGGCTCGTGCGCCAAACCCCCGTCAGGATCAACGCAGCTTATCATATAATGGATGGGTAATCCATTTTGGTTTCGCTGCTTATTATCTTAACTGTGACTGCAAGCAGTTATAACTGGTATATTTCTTGTAACCTCAAACAGATTGGTAAACATGGCGTCCATTTGTGCTATGTGTGAATTCAGGTGTGCCTCGGTTACAGAATATGTGAAGCACTGTAGATCTCACAGACATATTCCCAAAGTAAGCTTTCCATGTGGGTATGTACATTGTAAAAGAAGGTTTTCTTCATCCAATTCACTTTCTGTACACATGTCTAGATGTCACCCTGACTCGAGAGCACAACGAATATCGAAATGCAATGTGTCTGTGCAGTTAAAATGTGTGTGGGATTTTTGCAGCAGAGAGTTTGTAAATGTGAAAGGTCTTGTGTCTCACTTGAGCGGTCACATACAGGAGGGGCTCATCATAGGGGCTCCTTTGAAGGATGTTCAAGAACTTTTAATGTAAAGGCATCCTTCACATCCCATATTTCCTGGAATCACAAAGAGCTGGATGCCACTCACATAGCACCTGCTCATTTATGTGAACTGACTCAACAGTCTTGTGCAGTGCAACATGAATGTGTAGAACTGACTAAATCCCCAAGTCGAGAGCTTGTTAGTGATGTATTACATGACAAGTCATTAGTCATTTTTCTTGGGTTTGCAGGCAAAATATCTTATTTCAGCCTCTACAGTCACAGAAGTAGCTGCTAAAATGAGAACTGCAGGATATTCAGCATGATTATACAATGGAAGCTTTGTCAAAAGGCCTTGATAAATATGGAGTGTCAGCACAGACTTTAATGAGTCTAGGAAAAGATGTATATGAGCAAAGTCCAATGCATGAAGCATGCATGGCTACATGCAAATGACACACCACACTACAAGCAAATGACACCACAGAAGGCTCAGGTATTATAAGACCCATTTCAGTTAGGTTGAGCCTGTAGAAATTATTCTTGGCCACAATGACAATGGTGATAAAAGGCATTATCAATATGCGCCTGTTTTGAAAAGTCTTACAACAATTCTGAGAGATAAAAGTGCACATGATCAGATTGTGAATCCTCTGCCCACTCAAAATGGCATTTTTAAAGATGTTTCAGATGGCCATGTCACAAGATCAAATGCACTGTTTACACTAGAACCACACTCTCTAAAAACAATGTTGTTTCAAGATGCCTTTGAGGTGGCAAATCCTCTTGGTTCTGCCAAACAGAAACGCAAAGTTCTTGCAGGGTACTATACTTTGGGAAATTTCTATCCTCACAATAGGTCCACTGCTGATGAAATACAGTTAGTGCTGCTTTGTTTGGAAGAAGACTGCAAGTATTTTGGAATTTACAATATTTGTAGTGCACTTGTAGCTGATTTGTGTAAATTGGAGTTTAATGACATATCTTTTGAGGGCAAGGTATACAAGGGTCCTGTTACATGCATAATGGGTGACAATCTTGGATCACACATGATTGGGCGATTTTCAGAAAATTTCAGTTGTGCTACTTATTTCTGTAGATACTGCCTCATTACCAAAAATGAGTACCAAGCCAAATTCTTCGGCCATTGCAGATCTTAGGGATCCTGTTAATTATGACCAGTCAGTTCAGTTTTTGGGGAAACACACTGATGTGTGCATGCAGCATGGCATTAAATGCAACAGTGAATTCAATAAACTTTCTTGTTTCCATGTATGTCAGCCTGGACTGCCTCCCTGCCTGGCACATGACTTGTTTGAGGGAGTTGTTGATTACGACCTAGCAATACTTTTGAATTCCTTAATTCGAACAAAAAAGTGGTTCAGCTATGAGCTGTTAAAAGAGACTAAAAGCATTTACTGGAGAAAGTAGCAATAAGCCAGTTGCTGTTTCCTGCAAAGAAATCTAGCTTGGAGGTCATGCAGCCCAAAACAGGTGGCTATTGAGGTTTTTGCCTATTTTGTTATATGACCGGATTGAGGATGGCAGTGATGATGTACTTTTACAGTTAGTACTTTTGCTGAGAGAATTAGTTGAATTTGTCTGTGCCCCCAGAATCACAGATTGCTTTTCTGAAACTGTTGATTGAGGAGTACATTGAGATGAGACATAAACTATTTCCACATCAAATGTTAAGACCAATACATCACTACTTACTGCACTATGCTGATTTGACTTTACAGTTTGACCCACTTTTATATACCTGGACCATGCGCTTTGAAAGTAAACAATTATTTTAAAAGATGTGTACGGTCAAGTAAAAATATCAAAAACTTGACCAAGTCACTTGTTGATCGTCATAAGCTGTTGCAAGCATATCAGAGTAAAGGTAGTATGTTTCGTCCGGAGGTACAGTTCTCTGACTCGACCACCTTTTATCCAGAGCTCTTTGAAGACAGTATAAAGAATGCAGTTCTGAACGTTGGGCTTGGGCCTTGCAACTCTGTGGTGACAGATAAAGTCATGGTCGGAGGCACTTTATATGCAAATGGAATGCTAGTGTCATTGGGGTATTCCAAAAGACAATTGCACTTGGGTCAGATCATTAGTACTGTTGTAAAATGTAAAGCAACAGTCCTGTTTGTGTTGCGTGAAAAAACAGCCAAATTAGTACCTGAATTTGGTGTCTATGAAGTAGAGAGAGAAATTTCTAATAAGACTGTTTGTAAAAATCACAGGGAACTTAAAGTTTTTTTTCACTTTCATCATACCCCAGAGGTGCAAGATTCCTTCTGCCTTTGAAACATATGATGCTATGGACAACATCAAGCAATTAGTGAAGAAAGCCCTGCCGTCAATCAAGGAGGATCAGCTGGACTCTCTCCTAGAAAAGTTGGAAGAGATTGGAGTAAACTGTTTAGAGGATCTAATTTTTGTCTAAGCTGAAGATGTTCATGGAATTTTGCCACCGATTCAGTGTAGAAGATTAATGCACTCATTTAATACAGGTATGATTTTAACAACACTAAGTTGTAATTTCACATATAATAGGTGTATCAGGTGCACACTGAAATGATTTGTCTGTTTTCGTTTACACATAGTTAGAGTCAGAACTCTGAATGAGTCTGTGTAACACTAATTAATGATCTTCATGGTTTTAATACTTTCATTTCTGTTATGGTGATGTCTTTTAATCCCCTTTTCTATGTGTATTGTGACCTAGCTGCTCAAGAAGCTCCACCTGTTCTTCCAGAGTCTCCTTCACCTTCTTCACCTCCTTCTCCATCTCCAAGACCTACAACAAGTTCTCAGTCTAATGAGGTTTATGACATTCCATGGCACAAATTTCCCAATCAACTTATGCAGTCTGCAGCAGAAAAGAAAAGACCAAGTCCAGCAGAAAGAAAACAAATGGTGCAAATAGCTATTGATGATCTTCTAAGTAAAGAGAATGCCAGACCTGGAAGAGCAAAGCTGCGGATAATTGCAAAATAAATTTTTGAGAAATACCCCTGCTCGTTTCAAGACCGGGCATTAGGTGAAACAAAAGTAATTGGAACTGGATATGATTCACTCTTTGTACAACAGGAAAACAGAGTGGAGAATGTGCAGAGGCCTTTAACCCACAAGCCAACAAAGAGGCCTGCAGATGCTGAAGATAGACAAGGAGGAAAGGAAAGCAGGTATTCTGACTGCTATGGGTGTGTTGAGTGGCAGCCTGTATTAGAAGGCAGTTTGGATGAACGTGAAGACAAAAAAGCTGTGCTGAAAAATGCTTTCAAGAACAACAACCTTCCAGAAAAGTGTGTCAAGAAACTGATGAAAGAAACATACGCCATCCAGGGCTCTACAATCAATCAAGGAAGCTGTGTGAATGTTTTACTAGAGGAGTGGCCATACCTTTTTGAGGTTTTCCATCTATTTGACCACACCAACACCCTTCTTGGTTTCCCTGTACAAAAGAAACTTGTGGAGGAAATCTCCAAAAAAGGGAAAACAATAAAGGACTTCCTTAAGATGAAGGGGGTAGCAACAGAGTCCACTGAACAACCACTACAGCTCATCTCATGTATTGCAAAACATTTCAAGGAATGTCCAGAGATACTTATCATCCAAAACAAGGTAGGTCATTTTTCATATTTTATGTTATGTTTTTTGACTTGCAGAACACCCACAGAAGTGCACGTTTAATTAAATTAAGTACTTTCACTTGAGATACCTAAATGTATATTTAGTCATATCTATTGTAATATTCTACTGATGAGCTTTCTTTTTGTATTCTTCTTCAGGACTCTGCTGGAATTGTTCCAACCATCCCAACAACCCCTTGTGTCCTCATAATGGGTTCGTAATCCTAACTAATACTGCCATATTTGTTCATCGTATTAAGTGTTGTGGTCAGTTCTCTTCTTTTAAGTGAACAAGTGTACAGATGAAATATAACTGAAGTATTACTACCTCTGTCACACATGAAAAAAAAATCTTTAGTATTTAAAATTTGCCATTGACTAAAATGTTCGTAGCCTAGTCTTTAACAGTAGAAGTAGTACATTTTGTCTACTCCATTGTCCACTAAACCAATGCTGTTAGGAATGAATAGAGTTTATATTGAAATCGCTGAACACACGTTTACATCCACTATAGTGTATTAATAATAAACCCACTTTTTTGTAATATTTTAGGTGAAGACAGATTCAGGATCTATGCTGACCAGGTGGTTGTCAACGAGCACATCAGCAGCCCTTTGGTAGCCCTGAGCTTCATGTTTTGTCTGTTTTATGTTTT
>JBBPCZ010101529.1:0-10960 GCA_037974445.1 Brycinus macrolepidotus
TTTATTTGGAAATTAGGAGAAATATTGTCAGCAGTTCTGAAAAACTAAGGCAAAGCTGTTCAGTTCAATACTTGCACCTATAAAAGATAAAACCTGAGAAACTGAAGATTTGTGCAGTGGTCTCTTTTTTTTTTTTTCCAGAGCTGTATATATTAGTTTTACCTTCCTGTGATACATCTGTGAAAAGTATCCACTGTTGTGAATCCACATTTTTCAGCTGTTGGTGTTTCACATTTTTCTGACGGAATTGCTGTCATTGTTTGAATAGGTAAACACTTAATAAAAAGCACTCTCAAAAAAAACTGACTGTACCCTGTGTTCATGTTGCCAGAATGTCTCAAAATGGCAGATGTCGGTGCAAACATTTTAAGCTCGTTTAAAGGAATGGTGAAAATGAAATCCTACTTTATGAAGAATTTTCTTTGAATTTTAGTGTCCTTTTTCTGTCTTCCCCCTAAAAACACCAAGAATCCAGTTGATTACTGGTAATTTGGGGATCGATTGTTCTTTTATCTGCTATGTTGCACTTTCACTTCTGGTGGAGATTCATTGACCTTTTATGGTATATGTTGATTTTTCTAATTAATGCACAGTATAGTTGGGATTCTGAATTAAAAGACAGTGTAATGTTTGTTGACATACTGTCAGCTCTATATGGAGCACACAGGGGTTAGAGAATATTGTGGAAAATAATATAAAATTGTGAAATCATGACCATATCATGATAGTAACCCTAACAGACAGGAAAGACATATGGAGTAATGCCATCTTGTAGTTTTGATTATTTTTTTACCTTTTCAGTTCGCTTTCAGTTGAGAAAAAAAATCAGTCATTTTAAAGCTTCTATTTCACGAGAATTTAAAGAATTAAATGAGCACAATAGTTAAAATGTTACATGTATTCCATTTAAGGATTGTACTGTAATTCTACAAAAACTGAATCATTGTATGTAGATTGTCTTCTACAGATTTGCAACATTACATACTTATATGTAAAGATAAACACAAACACTTAAAAGTTAAAAGTGTGAGAATTTTAATGTTTTATATGGAGTTTTTAGAAACTTCTAAAATAAAACTTGCACTCAATAATTCTGATCAAACATCTAGAATAATTTAGGAAACAGAACTTTCAGTCCTGTCACTTTATTGAAGATGTTTGATCATAATTAGGAAAATTCTGTAAAATAATATCTGGAAAACATTTAGTTCAGGCATTTTATTCTGATCGAAATTATATGGAAAATAACTATTTCTTTGTAGAACATTTAGTGCTGTAACTTTATTGAAGGTGTTTCATCATAATTGGGGAAAATATGTAAAATAACAGTGTTTTGCACCAAAACTCTTTCTGTTAAATTATTGCATTGGACATTTATTACTTTATAATTGTATTATTTTTGTTTGGCAGCCATTGCTGCCATTCATTTGACCTTTTTCATGATTTTTTTATAACACAACCTCACAGTGTCCTGGACAATATTTTTATGCTTCAGAAAATATGAATCGCTGTCAGGTCTGTGTGTGTGTGTGTGTGTGTGTGTGTGTGTGTGTGTGTGTGTGTGTGTGTGTGAGAAACCAAGAGTCTTTTCGTCAGGGTCGGCTGATCTATGGGGCTCTATTACCCAATCCATCTCCATGACAACAAATGGAACTTGGCAGACCTTTTGGGTGGCAAAAAATAACCACGGCAAAAAATTAGAAATAGTTCAATCATAAAGCATCTCGTTTAGCAGGGGTTAAAGGCTAAGGGTGTGTACACAATGCCGCCTAGTTCTCAGCTGCCTCCGCCTTTTCTATGTGAAAACCTCTGTGAAGCGACAGTGTGTTCACACGCCCTATTGTAAGTGGGCTCCTAACTAGTTTAGCATATTGTAGAGGGGGAACAGGGGCAGCCACTGGGATTGGGAACAAGCTGTTGCATATAGAGAAAAAACTCTTGGGGGTGGGGGAGGGGGTCTGTAAGAGAAAGAGCTGAAAAAACAGAAAATAAGAAGGTTTTTTTTTTTGCTTTAATCTGTGCAGTCCTTTGCAGACTTTTAATTTTATTTCTGGCTACACCAAAAGTTAGAGATTTCTACATAGGCTAATATACCCATAAAGTCCAAGGGTGATAATTGTTCATTGCTTAAGATTACAAAAAACTGTCTGGGGACTGGTGTAATTAGTCACGTTCACATTTTACATTTTATTTCAATTTTATTACCAAGAATGGACCTCTGGTCATAGAGATAAGTCAAACCATTCCTCTAAATGGTCAAAAGGGAGCACACCTGTTACCACATGCGTAAAAATATACATCCATTAAAATATCCATAAATATATTTGAACCTATATATGCCCCTCTAAGTTTTAGTTTATTACTAGAACACAAAGCTAATTTGCACTTGCTAGCAGGCTCTGCTCTCCTCACTTTCCTTATCTTAGGCCTCTTGGCCAAAGTGCTTCAGTCCGTCATTGTTCTCATTCAACCTAAAATGTTAATAACTCACTCAAGAGAATGATATTCCAATACATTCAGTTGTACATGAGTAGCATAAATGGTTAGTAGAAATAAATGGTAAAACAAGAAAAATCCTTCACATGGCCCATCTCTTTGAGAAGCATTTAAATGAGCCCTAGTCTAGCACTTTTTAAAATAATATTTTGTATTGGACTTATGCCTTATGACTGTGTTGTGTATCTTTTTTTCTAGGTGTCAGTACTGATTCTTGATTCTTAGCTCAAGAGTATTTGGGAACCTATTTGCACTAGCTATGGATACATTATCTGAACTTTTGTGAGTTGCTCTGGACAGGAATGTCTGCTGTAATGCAAATTTAAATATACACAATTATGTTTCTTTGGAGTAAGAATGCAAACACATGCATGCTTACAAAAACACGTGCACACGTGCTTTGTCAGACAAGATCGAACAGTGTGAGAACAATAGTTTGTTAATTAGAAGAATGTAAAGTAATTTCAGTTCTGATACTGTGTTAAGAGAAAAGTAAGTGACAAATAAAAGACATGAAGAAAAATTCACTGATACACACAAAGTGCCTTACGAAAACCTGTGTACTGTTCTCTGAATATGTGCTCAACCTGACAGTCAGATAAACACCTTCCTAATATCAAGACTCTGAAGACAGTTGGCCCTTTGTCCACAGGCTTATTGATGTCACAAAGAAGGGTGAAACTGAAACATACACAAAGTGTAATCAGCAGTATGCTTGCTTTAAACGTGTACAACGGGCACCCTTGAGCAAGGTAACGTCCCCGGGCGCTGCGTCGCTAGCTGCACACCGTTTCACTTGGTGAATGGGTTAAATGCAAAGAAGACTTTCACATTGTTCACACTGTGCTGTGGTGTGTTCACGAGTGACAATAAGGCCCACTTTACAAATGCACAGAATTTCAATATCCCAACTCAGTCTTAATATGAATTAAATCCTCTCATTTTCACTGCTACAGGTAGTATGCATTTATTGTATATTTAAATTCAAGTGTAATATATGGCATGATATTTCAACATGTAGTCAACTATATGTTCATTTATTCATGGTATGTTATCTTAAATGAATTTCCTAAAAAAAAAATATAACCATTAGCATAGTAGCTTGGTAGATTTCTAACATCCAAGTTCACAGAACGTAACAGTTTCCCAAAACAATGATCTAATATTGTTGATATTCATAAAACAAATCAGTGCATACCTGCATCGCTACCAAAGGCATAGGATGTATGCAGATGGATTAGCTCAGATACAATGAAACAACAGCTCCCTGTGTCATACACACTTATTTCCTGACTACTGGTGAAATGACAACTTTCTGTGACCACAAAAAAATCCAGTGATCACAACTGAATTTTAAAAAAGCTGAAAAAACAGAAGTCTTCTAACAGACAGCTTGCCTGAAATGAAACATTCCTCTTCCGGCATGACTACAGGGGACTCAATAAATCTATTCCACTTGATCATCGTAGACATCTGGGAGAAGAAATACTAAGGAACAGTGAGTTCCCTCCTAATTTAATGCCTTTTACCTTAACCTGGTGCGCCTTCTTGTCTTTGCTGGGGAAAGTCTGATTACCAGTCCAAGATGCCATTCATTTCTTGGTACTTTGGTGTTCTAAAGGAGAACAGCACCTCCTGGCTTGACATGGACTGCCACTTCTTGTGTGCCTGTAGTGCTGGGAAAGTGTCAGAGAAAGTGTTGGACAGGTGCTGAACTCCAAACTTACCTGCAGGAGCAGGAAGAATGTTCACCTTTTGTGTGAGTAGAGTGGCTGGGGTGAGTATAGAGTAACCATCAGTGTCAGTTGTCATAGCAATAAGTGGCCTGCCATTGATGATGCCTGCTGCTTCTGCCATAAAGGTCACCAGCACCTCATGGGGAAGTTTGTTATTCAGCTTTCCAGATAAAATACCTGGAGCCCAGAGTTCTCCTTGCAAGACCAATCGTTCTTTCCCAAATAGGAAGCGTAAGGAGGATTAAACATTCAAAAGCAACCTTGGTCTGTCAGGTAAGTCTTCACAGTTGTGCTGTCAATGTTTGAAAGTACTTTCAGGTACCAATGAAATTAGTACCATGGTTCGAACAAATATGACTGTCTTGCACATTTAGAAAACACCTTACCACGCTGAAGAAGCTTGAATTTCCGGGGAATTCTGTGACCTTGACATGAACGTATCTTACACTCATACATATAAAGATTACAGCCCACCGTTTACTGTGTGAAAAGCCTCCTCTGGTCTGATGTGAGGAGACACTCCAAGGGCCAAGGATGTTTAATCCAACATTTGTAAGGGGAGGGTCTGTTGAAAGATGATCTGACGGAAAGCTGGCCATTTTTTGGATGCTTTAAGCCATCTGCAAGTTACGCATTGGTGGATAATGCTGCTTACTTCTCTCTTCCCATCAGCTGTCCAAACTCTATTCTGAACGGACAGCCCCTTTGGTAAAGTGATGACCTTGAGGGTGGATCTGCTTGAGGTGCTGTCTGATGAGTAAAGCTGCAATCTGATGTTTGCCAGGAATGATCAAAGGAGTCTTCTCACTTTGATCAACACTCAAATGGTAGAGATGACGTCTGACTCTCAGAAGGCTGTGAGCATCAATGAAGGCATCCAGCTTTTTAATGGACTACTGTTCTTGTGCTTGTGGATACTTTTGATCTCTTGACCATAGACTTCCTCTTGTACTGCCTGGATGATGATGGCTGAAACCTGACTGGATTCCTCAGCAGTAAAAATAGCTTTGCAGTAATGTCAACCCTTACAAGAACTGTTCTACTTGATGTTTGTGTTGAAAAGATGGGCTACAGTGCCCTCCACAATTGTTGGCACCCCAGGATTAGTAAAAAAGGGTACAAAAAATCCACCTTTTTCTTACAAAACCCTACAAATAATTACAAATGATCATTAATTATAATTATAAAAGCACATGTGGCATAATTAAAGCATTTAATACTTTGTACAACCTCTCTCCCTGTTGGAGAACAGGGCATCTGAGACCCTTCCTCTTTACAGAATCTCTCTAGATCATCCAGGGTCCTAGGTCAGGGTCTTGTGTACTCTCCTCTTCAGCTCAATCAACAGGTTTTCAATGGAGTTCAGGTCAGGAGACTGAGCAGAGAGCCATAGCAGAGACTTGATTCTGTGATCAGATAAGGATTTTCGTGTTGATTTGGACATATGCTTTGGATCAGTGTCCAGCTGGAAGATCCAGTGATGTCCCAGTTTTCATTTCCTGGCAGAGGCAGCCAGATTTTGATCAAAAATGTCCTGATATTTCATGCCATGTACCCTAACAAAGCTTCCAGGGCCTTTGGAGGAAAAACAGACCCACAGCATCATAGAACCCATTCCAAATGTAACTGGGATAGGGTTCTTTTCAGGGCCATCCTTCCTTTAACACCAAACCCACCTTGAGTATTTATTGTGGAAAATCTCCATTTTTGTTTTATCAGAACACGGGCACTTGCGTATGTGGTTAACTGACAGAAAACGCCCGTTCAAACAAACTGTTGGCATGGAGGTAGCATCTGATGGTGGTTTTGGAGACTTGGTAACCTCAAGATTTTACTTTTTCTTGTAATTCACCAACACTGATCCGTAGGGATTTTGCCTCTGACTATCATCCTCACTGTATGTGAGAGCAAAATACACTTTTGTCCTCTTCAAGGCACGTTTGTAATAGTTCCAGTTGATGTCCACTTGTTATTATTACGCTAACAGTAGAAGTGGGCATTTTCAGGCTAGTAGCTATTTATTTATATCCATTCCCTTACTTATGAATCAGTACCCCAAGCAATGTTGTCTGGGTCAGGCTTGATTAAGAGCACATCACTGAGTGATACACCATTGTACTGGGGACTAGAAACAGTACTTGGGTTTACTTAGATTTCTTTGGATGGTACACATTCAATGTTGGCAAATATTATCATTCTTCTTCCTCACTGACAGGAGGCATTAACTCAGCATGGGCATTCTTAAACATCTAGTCCATGAAGCTGAGGAAGTGGTCTCCCATTTCAGGTTTCCTCTCAAAGTAGTGCCTGAGATACACGAGATGCTTCAGTGCTGGAGGCCTGTTGTCAGGGAGCCATTGATGTGGACACTTTAAGGGTAATGGTGCTACCCAACTTTTAAATCTTTCTGTAGTCCTGAATCTTGAATCGACTAACACTTCTGGTTTTCTTGTTTGGTCAGTTGAAACACATTGCACCTTAGGTGGTCAGTATCAGAGGTAGATTTCTTCTCAGAATATTTTGGGGGGCAGTTGGTGACCTGGATGTCACTGTATTTTTCATTAACTTGGAACATGTTATGACATGGATCAAAGAGAGTAGGGTGTTTTAGCTCTGTGGTGTTCGTATAGAAACGTCTGGGATGGCAGGTTGTGTGAGACCTTCATGTATTTATGGTCTTTATGAACTCTGATAATGTCCCGACCTAAGGGAAGCACAACTGGGGCTTGTGGGTCAATGTCTGGGATGAGCCTAATGATGTGCAAGATGAAGAGCCAGGGCTTGGAATCTTGTCTCTGTTATTAGGAATGTGCTATAATTCTTGGTAATCCAGAGATTCCACTTTATGGCAATGGGGCCTTCTTCCTATGGATTCAGCAGCTCATGTTCTCAATGTGTAAAGAACACTTGGACTTTGGTCACTGATCACTTCAAAGAACTGTGAAGAAATTAGTGACCTGTTGCTCTGCTCATCCATAATCATGTACAGTTTCACCGCTTTGTCTCTGTGGCTAGCTGGACATAATTTTGCAAGACAGCAGGATCAGCCTGTCAAATCTCCACCACAGGCTTTTGTGAATTTGGTGATAACATGAGATTGAGGTGAAGTTTCGTTCTCTTCCTCACCAGCAGCGTCCCCATTTTTAGTCCAGGTTGTAGGCCTGGATGAAGTGCTGTGTGGTGTTTTTCAGTTTTACATTCAGAACATTCAGTTAACAACCCTCAATGGGTTTTTGTCAGAATGCACACCTTTCATGTAAAGGGTGCAGTTTACTGTTTTATACTTGCCAGTATCAGAAAGAGCTCTGGATGAAAGCCATGGTGTCATTGTACCATTCTTTGTATATGTGCCGTATATAGTTCAACAGTCAAATGTCTTCCTAACATCAAGATTTTTAAGACAGTTGGCCCCTTGTCCAAAGGTTTATTGATACAAAGAAAGGTGAAACTGAAACATACAAAAAGCATAATCAGTAAGTTGCTTGCATTTAACATGTACAAATACACAAAATAAATACACCTTTTTGTTTTTACTGTTTCAGGTTGTATATTAATTGTATATTTATCTTCAAATGTAATTTATGGCATCACATTTTAACATGTAATAATTATCTATTATTTTATTTATTGAATCTTGTCTTAAATGAACATATGAACAATGACCTACGAACAGTGTATCCACTAGCAATAGTAGCTTGGTAGATTTCTAACATCCAACTTCACAGAATGTAACATTTCCCCAAAAACAATGATTTTGTTGGTACCCATGATGTCCAGCAGGAGGCAACGGCACCTGAAATGCACAGTGTAAGCATTGGGGTAGAGTCTGCTCTGGGTGGGGTGGGGGGCAAATTCTGTCTTAAAGGTTATTAAAGCCAGCCAACCCACACATTCAGTTTCTCTGCGGTGTTTGCCAGTCAAAGCAGACCTCCCGAGTGAGGCCACAATCTTTTGTCTGGAAGAAGACTAAGAAACTCACCTCTGTTTGACCTTGCTTAAATTTTAGTACCTTAGCTTGGACATCAGATCAAGATTGCAACAAGCCATCAACAAAGTAAAACTTGCATCAGGCATTTCTGCGGCCTTTGTTAAAGTGATGCGACCAAGTCCTTCATTAAAATTGCAGCAGACTTCATGCCTGGACCTTGGCAGACCAGGCAAATTCCCATGGGCAGCTGGATGAAACCGAAATCTCCGAATTTACCCTCCAAACTTCCACAGAAATTTGGACAGAACTTCTGGAAAAATATCTAATGACGTGAGATTGAACTTTTTATATAAATTATATCACATTCCACGCAGTCCTTCTGCACTCTTTACCATTCAAACTCGCACCATTTCCCCCTCCTTTTCTGCACATAAACAGGAGCAGAAACTCCTCCTCTTTCCTGTGCATGCACCAAACACATGCTCTCTCTCTTCCTCACTTTGCGCAAGCAAACTTACACATGCATAAGCATGCACAGTGAATTACTTTGTCTTATTGATTTATCTGTGTTTTAGAAATCTGTTGTGTTAATAATTGTTTCATTTTTTTTTACAAAGTTGATTTCATTCTTATCCTGATGCCAAAATCTATATCAAAAGAATTTGTTATCAGAACTCAAACTTTATTATTAATATTACCTTCTTTAGTTAGAAATTAAACATTGTAATATTTGTGATTTCATTACACTAATGAGACTGATTTATTTAATTAATGACAGACAAATTATTCATAACAGAAGAGGGTTAAGACTGAGATAAAAATGACCCTCTCTGAGATATACTGGCCTGTTTTTCATGTTTGTGTGATTGTAGAGACACAGTATACAGTATATCTTCTGACCCTGTGCGCCGCAGAAATAATGCCTACAATGGGCATGTGAGCATTAGACCTGCACCATGGAGCAAAGGAAGAAGGTGGCCCGGTCTGATGAATCACATTTTCATCAGGAGCTAGTGGCCAAATGGTTCGGGAGTTGCCCCTGCGATCAGGAGGTTGTAGGTTTGAGTCCCAGGACTGCTAGTGGCACCACTGAGATATCCTTGAGCAAGGTACCATCCCCACACACTGCTCCCCATGTGCCATGCTGGTGGCTGCCCACTGCTCAACTTGGTGAATGGGTTAAATGCAGAGAAAGAATTTCACATTGTTCACACTGCGTGCTGCATTCACGTGTGAATATAAGGGGCCACTTCACTTTACTAATCACCCTGTGAAGACTGTGTGCTTATTTAGCATTTTACTTTTTACTGTCTTTCAAGTAAACATATCAACAGGAGGTTATGACAGTGGTAATCAAGTTCCACACTTAAAACCCGATCTGTCATGGCTGGCTGAGATTGTCTGAAGTGCGGACAAGAACAAAGAACGCAGCCGCGAGGCCCCATGGCAGTGAACTTAGAAACACTGTGGGACCAGCACTGGAGTCTGAAACAGCATTCTGCTCGTGAACATTCTCACAGAGCAAGAATGACTTTCCAACAGGGTGTGAAGGACTGCAACATTCTGTGTTTCACTGAGACATGGCTGACCCCTCTGGTGCCAGATCAAGCAGTGACTCCGTCGGACTGTTTCTTCGTGTGCCGCATGGAATGGTGGAGAATAACAAATATAAAGGTGGGGGGGTCTGTTTCATGGTGAACACCATGCGATGCGAGGCAAAGAGCATTTCTGTTCTCTCTTGGAATATCTGACCAGCAAACGCTGTCCATTCTAACCTGCCTTGTGAGTTCAGCCCAGTTATCATCATGGTGGTCTCCATCCCACCTCATGCAGACACAGGTACAGGCTTTATCTGAAAACAACAATATGCCTTGTACGACTCAAAACAAATACCCAGATGCAGCGCAGGGGGTCTTTATTAAGTGAACCTCAGGCAAATTATTGTTTTACCAGCACGTCCAGCAATGTTTTACAAGCATGTCACATGTCTAATTAAGGGAGCTAACACAACTGACCACTGTTACATGACATTCAAGCAGGACTATGAAACTATTTTCACAGCTGGTTTGCCCAGTCAGAAATCACATTACAGTATGTGCTTGATGATGTAGACTGGGACATGTTCCGTCCATGCACAGATGATATCAACAAGTTTGCAGTTGGGGCGGGTCGCTGCCTGGTGTGGCCATCGAGGGCTCCTACCCCGGGGGCCTGCGGGGCGCCTGTCCGGTGGGCGGTTGGCTTCCGGGCACGCGGGGCTCGGGTCACGCACTCTGTCTGTGCCCGCGGGGCCGGCTCCTGGTGGGGCGGGCACGCTGTCGCCGCTGGCCATCGAGGGCTCCTACCCCGCGGTTGCGGGGGGCCCATGTCTGGGGCCTCCCCCTCCGCCACTTGGGGCTGGCTCACGGCCTCTCCAGCGGCGTGTGGCCGGGGTCCCCCGGCCTCCTGTGAGGCTGCTGGGTCTCTGCGGCCTCCGGGCTTCCTCGGCCTCCCTTGGGCACCGGGGCGGCGTGGTTGTGGCCCCCCGCCCTCATCACAAAACATCCCATGTCAAAACATTCCATGACAAACCCAGACATACACAGCCGGTTAGACATATATGAGCACACACACACATGCACACACGTAAATGCAAGTACATGCGCACACACATACACACTCAATCGTACACATATGCATACATATAGGTAGTCAGGGACATGCGCGCACGCACTTACACGTGCGCACACACTCATACATATATATACACACACACGGAAACACATGCACACACACCCACTTTCACACGCACACATATACG
>JBBPCZ010101540.1:0-10960 GCA_037974445.1 Brycinus macrolepidotus
GCACTTCTCTGTTCGTCCCAAGACCCGGAGTTTCACATCCCACCTCGGCTGTTACTATCTAGAAGCACGTCCTAGCCTTGGTGGGATTTTGTGATTAGGGACATCCTAACCACTGAGGAGAACCAGACATGACTAAATTGGGTAGAAAAATAAAAAATAAAGGTGCTTAAAAGAATTCTTCTGAGCGTTACCATAGTACAACCACTTTTGGTTCCCTAAAAACAGCCTTTCTTTCTTTAAGGAATCACTTTTGCAATACAACATGAGTCTGAAGAACCTTTTTAAAGGTTAAAGCACCTCTACATGCTGTAAAAACAGTTATATGTGCAATTATATGTGCCATATTCAGTTCAAATGTACACAGCTAATATTTTTAACTTATTAGTACACTCTAAAACTTCTATGAAAAAACTGAAATGTGAACACACTTCGAAGAACTAATTCAATGCGTAAATGGTAAATGGTTCTTTATTTTGGAAAAACGCTCTGAATGGCTCCTTTTAAAAGTAGTTCTATATGGCATCTGCTATTTTTACGTTAAATAAGCTTGGTACTATATAGAACCATTTTTGTAAGACTGCAGTAAAAGGATTTTAGGCTCAAATTATTTGGACTGTGTAGTTCAAGTCATTGTAACAATTTGTCCAAATCTCCCTTGTGCATGAAGGACGAAGAGGAAGAATTTTGGCAGGCTTGCTGTAAAGTGCTGTGCAAAAGTCTTAGCCAGCCAAGAAGATTGTTTCAAATGATTTATCTTGGCAGTAGGTATGTTTGGAGAGTAGAAATGGCATGTAACATAATAATTAATTAAATAAATAATTAACTCATTCATTCATTGAATGAATGAATGAATGAGTTCATTCATTCATTATCCAACCTGCTTATCTTTAACCAGGGTCATGGGGGTGCTGGAGCCTATCCCGACGGTCACAGGGTGAAAGGTGGAGACACATCCTGAACACATAATGATTAAATGATACATAAACGCAAATAACACAGTAACGTTTCGGTATGAATGAATTTCTGTTTTCAAAGAAAGTTATTGATCTGGTTGGAAGAACACAGTCAGAGGAACACAGGTTTGGTTCCTGACTTCTTGATGCTCTCCAGGCGTTGCTTGGATTCCTGATTGAACTTCAGTAAGAACTGACTGGAGAAACTCAGTGTTGGATGGAAACTGTAAAGGAGAAGTGTGGAAATAGTTCAGCTAACACACATCAAATTACAATCCGTTTATTTGTATTTCATTGTTTTATACTAAAAAAATCCTTACCGACATCTCCACATGGTTTAAAGTAATCTAAAATGTCATCATGGAAGTCTAAGAAAAGTTACAAATCAAACGGTACATTTGGTTCATGCTGGAAGGTATTCTGGACTGATTATAAGAATGCCTCAATCAACCGAGCTGTTGCTAATCACAAACCTTGTTTAACCTCACGTCATGTTCTGAACGTTTTCTCCCCTTCTGGCGATGGTCATTTTCTGCTCAGGGTGTTTATATGCGCCATGAAATGAACGAGCCGTTCTTATGTCTGTTTATGGTTTGCGCGAGCTTGCCCTTTATTTGAGATGCCTTTCACTTGTCCTGCGTTCTTTTCACAGGGTTTGTTTGAGTGCTAAAACTCAAGGAGAGAAGGAAATAAAGCAAGTTAGATAAAAACTTATTGTGTGAATCGGTGGGGAAAACGATATTTGAATACGGGTCAAGGTCCATGGAATATGGACAAAGTTATTTACAGGAGTTTGGCTACAAGCACAATAGTTAAGTGCTTCATTTAAAATAGAATTGCTAAATATGAGCAGTAATTAATTTTTAAGATATCATAATAAAGTCGTTCAGAGGTTTGATGTGAAATGGGCTGTACCGGAGAAACGTGTTGAGAATTGTCCACAGCAGACATGGTTGGAACCAGACGTCTGAAGTATTTACAGCCTCTGAAAAAAGCTATCTAGCGTAGTTCATTCATTCATTGATCATCTGAGCCACTTCTTGTTAACCAGGGTTGCAGGTGGTGCTGGAGCCTGTTCCAGCAATCATAGGTCAAAGGATGGAGAAACACCCTGGACAGGTCTCCAGTCCAGAGCCACAGACAAACACAGTCACACCTGAGGGCAATTTCACATCTCCAGTATACCTGAAACGAGTACCTGGCAGAAGCAGGGAGAACATGGAAACTCCACACAGAAAGGACCCTCGGCCAGCTCAGGTAAGAACTGAGGCCAAGACCTCCTTGCTGTGAGTTGTCAGCGCTAGCCACTGTCCCACTGTGCCACCTACCTCACTTGTTTTTACATGTTTTTACAAAAAAATGGTTACGAACACAGGGCCTGATGCCTGAGACATTTTTTAACGATGGTTTTGAGATCAGCTTTTAAATCCATTCATGGTGGAGAGGTACATATAGAACAACATACCCCCCCCCCCCAAAAAAGCCCCCTATTTTACTATTATCATCATTACACACAAAATCCTCAGAAGATACATGCAGGTTCACTAGGGGTTTGGGGTATTAAATAAAATGGCAAAATTTGCATTGCAGACAATGTGACCCCTGGTTCCATTCAACACCACTGTAAAGCAATTCTCAGTTCGTTTCCATGCACCATTTCACATCAAACCAATCTGAATGACTTTACTGACATCGTCTTTATGTAAATGTAATCTATTCGTTGTGTTTACTGTCCAAAAACTATATATGTATATATGTATATTTATATTTTTATTTTGGGGGGGGGGTGTTGCTCTTAATATACAATAAATTATATATATATGTATAATGACATACATAATGTATATATAAAGTGAAAGCCTCTTAGGTTGGGCTTTCAACTTCTAACTGTTGTAAGAATATTATAAGTTAAGGCAATTTGTAGATATTTTCACGATTTTAGGTCATTTTATCGAAGTGAATGGTTTTACTGCACTGGCAGAACATTTTGTGTGTTTTAAGACATAATGTAGTAAATATCCAATCTCAGTAAGATCATCTCATGGAATAAGACCACTTTATACACAAAAAAGCCTAAAAAAATTTATAATAGTTGCTTAATATTCTTACAAGACTCTGATCATGAAAAATATAACATACATTGCCTACGTTTCAGACTCTAGCTAATACAGTTCAAGCAGTGAGCAACTATGAGATCTCTGGACCACAAAATAATGCGCTTGATTAATAGCTGTGATTTCTGCTTCATCTCAGTGTCGTCCTGAATTACAATGCGATTCAGCTCTCCTCAGAAATTAGCCTGACTGATGCATCCTAATTGCACACCGGGTCTCTGTTCGATACGTTACTCCGAGACCAAGAACCGAAGTTGAATCGAATGCAGAACGTGATGCTGCAGACATGCTCCTGAAGTCACGGCCGTCTTGTTTTTTAAGTGTTGCTCCTGCCGGACGCAGGCTGTTGCTTTGTGCTCCGCTAATGAGGAGGGCCAGGAGGCAGGTGGACGTTTTTGCTCTTTTCCGTGTCCTTTTATTCCCAGCTGAGGTCACCGCAGGAATCTGCTGTCCTTTCTGGAGGTCGAACTCAAGAGCAGCTACTTGTCCCGTTGTCAGGGAGACCTGCAAAGAGAAAAGTGAGGGTATCTCCGTTGGGGCAGCAGCCAGGAGATCCAGGAGATGAACATACCACTGGGCTTGCACAGTCAGTAAACAGTCAGAGCTGTGGCGGTCAATGAAATTACCATTAAAGGAGTCAGTGTGAGAGAAGTGTGCAGTCAGAAGGTGGACTAGCCAGCACACTAGCTTGCACGTTGAGAAGGTTTGGGTTCCTGCAATCACTGATGTTTTGTTCACATTGGTTTTGTTGTTGTTTTGTTGACATTTTCCATCCAACCTGAAACTACGCCAGGCCTAGGGGTTTTACCTTCAGGTCTACAACCAGAGGTCATTTTTTAATGGTTGATTACGCATACATCATTTTTGGCCCAACCAACTCTTCTTGGCCCACAGTCACGAAGCAGTAAATAACCCAGGACCTCCTTCACCCATGCTCTGAATGTCGTCTCCCCTTCTGGTTAAGACAAGCTGTTTCTATGATCCGTGGAATAAACCAGTGTTTCTTATGTGTGTTTGTGGTTTTTGTAACCAATTCTTATGTTAACCACCTCACCAGCGGGGCAGGAAAGTGCATACCTAAGCCTGGATGTTTTCAAACATTTTCAATCTGCATTTATTTTGGAAAAAGTTTTGACAACTGAGGACTGAAAAATCGTAATCATGACCCTACAAACACAGTATATGTAATTCAGTATAATAGCAGAATATAATGCTGAGCCATATAGCTGTAATACTCTTCAAAAACACTTGGTAATTGTCATAAGACCCTTTCACACTCAGACTGAAATCCCAAACTTTTCCAGACATTACACTGAGGAGGTGTATGTGTGAATGCAAATGTTCGAATCGTTCAGACCAGACATTAAACAGGCTTTACCATTTCAACTCTGAAGTCCAGGGCCGATGCCATGACCAGTTGAGTCCATGTACAAACAGAGGAGGTCTTTTTCCAGAGAATTCACAGCGAGTGAGTGGGCGTCCTGACGTCCCTATGCGAATGGTGCAAAACAGATAAAGAAGAAGAGTCATTTACATAAAGACTCCAACAGAAATGTCTGTGCAATTTGGGAACTTCTCAGATCACCAGGACAGAATCAAAGTCATCAGACAAATTCAAAGAATGGCAAAAGCCAAATTATGAGCTGTCTATGTAACTGTGTCATGTCCATCCTACTGCACACTTGATACTTTGTGAAAACGTCCAACATAAAAAGTTTCTTGATGTGTGAAAGCATAACTCTGGACGATGTCCTGGCCTGATTGTCTGGAGTTCATGTGTCAAGACAGCTTTAAAGTCGTTTTCCACAGGTAACCGTCCTGTACCTAAACTAAACTTCGATGTCACGGAACTTGCAGCACACTTTGATTTTCCAGTGTATCTCAGTCGGGTCTCAGTCCAGTCTCTGATGCGCAATTCTCTCCCCACAGTTTATGGCCAGTCGTCGTCCCAAAACTGCGACCTGTCAGAGTTGCTTTTGCTATTGTGGTCTTTTATTATTTATAGTCTTGTTTCAGTTTTTTTTTTTTTCTTTTCACAGCATTTTTTAGCCGTGCAACGACTACCTAACCCAGCTAACTTATTAGTGATGTCCTGGTTCACCTTTGCGTTTCTCACAGTGGTAAAGATAAATTTGTTAGTGTCATAGAAAACTTCCACTGAAATTTATTTTCAGCCCAAACAGACAGAAGTGCTTGTACTTCGTCGTCGTCCCAGTTGTTAGTATGTATTTCCATTGTTGTTTTTTGTGTGGACAGTAAATAACAATAACATTTCGACCAAGCAGAAAGCAGTGACACCGTCAGCCTGACTGCGGCCTGCTTTCGTCCCTGGCGTTGAGGAGCACGGGCACGGCTTGAGTAGGGGTCAGTTTATTTGTAATGGAAAAACATTTGTTCGGGACGGTTCCTTGTGCCCGTGGAAAGGTGTCATCAGCTTCCCATATTTCATAATCCTTTCAGGGGAAACGCTTGTGACAGTTGTATGTGTGTATTTTACTGTCAAATTCAGCACTGATATAATGTCAAATATAGCTGAATATGGGGGTGATCTGACATGTTATGTTGTGCAACCTCCAGTATGTGTACAGCACTAATCCATTGTTAACCTACGTTTTGAACCAAACTCTGGTGGCCTTACTCCCTAAGCTTTAGCTAGCTAGCTACCATCTGTCCAAACAGGGGCTTTTTCTGCACAAGATGCGGCTTTGGCCCAGCCTGGGGTTACACTTGGTGTCACTTGGGGTCGAGAGGGCTGGTCAGAGGAGGCAGGAGAGCGCGATGTGGCAGGGCAGCTAGCCGCTCGTGTGATTGTTTGCAGTGTAATCATTAAGCAGGGAGCTGATGGTGGTGCTGTGTGGGGTGCTGAGTAGGCAGTGCCTTTAATTACACACTCTCCTGAGCGTGTCATCCCCCCCACACACACAGGCCACAGCACCATCTCCACAGTGCCTTCGCCACTTTCCCTCATCCTCAACTCAACCTCACTCTCTCTCTCTCTCTCTTTCTGACTCTATCTTTGTGTCTTCCTTGGTCTCTCAAACCCTTTCTCAATTGCCCACTTTTTTGCTCACACACACACACACACACACACACACACACACACACACACACACTTTTCTTTTTCATTTCCCTTGTGTCTCACACACACACACACACACACACAAACATACACACACACACACACATACACACACACACGCACACTCTCTCTTACTTGTTTTTGTCATTTGTCTCATCAGAGGGCAACCCATGGGGCATTCTAAAGCTTCAGAGAGCTGAACTGGAAGGCCTTACACCTAAAATTGATCACCAACATAACTAAGAAGTGACAAAATTGACCAGTCAGTTTTTGAGTGCCAATGGGTAGGAGCAATCTGTGCAAGAAAAAATGTAAAATAGATTCAGAATATTTATATATGTATGTGTATATATATATATATATATATATATATATATAGAGAGAGAGAGAGAGAGAGAGAGAGAAGGAGGGAGAGAGAGAATATGAGAATCTGAATTGTAGTTTAAGTTTCAGTCAGTGTCACAATAGCAGCAGCAGCTCTATGTGAGGGCTCTTTACTGAAAGAGTCACAGGCCAAAATATATGTTAATATTTGTTACATGCTTCAAATAAAACTTATGGAATGGCTTCAAATGTCCATAGTTACAACAGAATGGGGTAAACATTTATTTGCGTGGATTGCCATTAGCCCGGCGCTAATATTCTACTAGAACCCCATATGTGTGCTAGCAGGACTTAGCATAGAAACTCATAGAAATGTGTCTCTATTGTTGACGTTCTGACGCTCTGTGTCGCATACGCACACACACTTTTCTCCTTCTCTCACTGTCTGTCTCTCTTACTTTCCCATTATGTTTGTGTCTTACACTCACACACACACACACACACACACACACACATTCCTCTCTCTATCGCTGTCTGGATGTCTCTCACTCGCTTACTTTCACACTCACCCACCCACACACAAACACACACACACACACACACAGACACACACACACACACACACACATACACACCATTCTTACAGATGGTCCTTTATGAAGAAAAATTTGAACTGCTGGTGCCAGGCAGTCCAGGCGGTCCAGGCGGTCCAGGCGCACCCAATGCTGTAGATTGTTGTTTTAATAAAAATGACATGACTACATCAACTACATTTGCTGGAAGGGAACTATGGACAAATTGAAACTTTAAAACCTCTTTATTCTTTTCTGTGGGTTACAGAAAGTCAGAAGGACGATGGCAATGTAGGACAGCATTCTGTTAGGCTCAAGGTATGCTTAGACAAGGTCCCCCAACTAGCATTGACAGTGGCATGAAAAAGGAATGACACAAAGTACAAAGAGAAAAGTCTGAAAGGGGGAAAGTATTCACAGACATCTCAACAAACACATGGTGCACCAAAGCCAGCGGTTGGAATGTGTTGGAGAATGCTGGGCCACTGTAGGACACTGCAGTGGCTTGGTGGTGAACGAGGTCAGGTCTAGATCATCCATAAAACATAAAAACCTGTTTACAGCCAAACGTACCCTCTATATACCACAAGCACTCCAACCAAAAGGATGCATAACTCTTCTGGTACCATTACAAGAAACTAATTAGCCATTCATGATTAGATCAATTATTTGACCAAGACCTTAATTAGCTGGCTGTTTGCAAAGCATGTAATCATTTATTATGTGTAATTGGATCTTACATTTGACCGCCTCGGGCTTTGGCTATATAAGCATGAGCTTGGCTCAAGATGGAGCTTAGTCTTAAGGATCTTGAATGTCTGGGGCCCTATTTTCCATGAAATCTCTCAATTTGAAAGCATGTTTAACCCATGACGGCATGAACCGTTGATGTGTTCCTGGTGAGAAAATCCCACTGCTGGTGTCAGGTAAAAGGCTTAGTTAGTGCAGCTGCTTTGGAACTACTAGGCCATCAAGATCATGACATTAAAGTCCTGTTCAAGCTGGATTGTTTTTATTGGATGAGGTCCAGCAATGTAGTTTGTGAAACATCTTTTTTACCTTTACGAAATTTGATCATAAGGGGTCAGTGGAGGCACTTTCAAAATGCTTATAAATAGCAGGTATAAACAGCTACACATCTCGTTGTCCATGTATGATCAGAGCACTTGTAAAAACCAAATGTAAATACCAAATGTGAACGGAGCAATTAGTGTCTGAATTGAAATAAGCCCAAAGTCAGACGTTCATTTTTCATGTTTTGATGAGTATCACATCTAGAACCAATGTAGACTGAAATGCTTTTGAAAAAGAAGGCATATCTGTTCCATTAAACAGAACCAGAGACTTGAGTCAGAGTCTCGAAATTGTACTCAAGGAGCATGTTGACTAAGATTTGCCTTTAACTGACTCGGAACTTGTCTCAGACTTGCCCTTAATTGACTGGCAACTTGACTCAGACTCATTCTTAACTGACCCAGGACTTGATTCAGACTCGTCCTTAACTGACTTGCAACTCGATTCAGATTCGCCCTTAACTGATTCACAAGTGGACTCAGACTTGCCCTTAACTAACTTGCAACTTGATTAAGATTCACACTTAACTGACTCGCGGCTTGACTTAGACTCTCCTTTAACTCACTTTCCACTTGACACGGACTCGCCTTTAACTGACTTACAACTTGACTCAGATTTGCCCTTAACTGACTCACAACTTGACTCAGACTCTCCCTTCACTGACTTGCAACTTGACTTGGATTGCAACTCAACTGATCCTTGCCTTTTGGAATTTCAGCCTGATAAAAAAATGATTAAATCAGGATTGGCAACCTTACTGCAGTAACGGAATGAAACCTTTTGTTTTCAAGCATATGTGTGTCCGTTTTGCTATGGCCATGTACAGTTTTTGGAGCTGCATCAGGTTTCATGTAGCTTTAAATGACTAGCCTTTTTTCCTTTCAAAAAAAAACCTTTGGTCTGATGGACACAATGAAGTACCACATGCCAGAACAGCTGGCTAGCTAGTGCACTAGCTACTGAAAACCACTTTCCTCCAAAAGACTGAAGGGTTTTTCCTTAATGGAAGGCTTGTTATTTGAAGCTGTATCAAGCCTGACAGGTTATCAATAGGGTTTTACTTTTGTACAGCACAATGCCTAAAGCTAATAACAAGATTAAAATTTCTCAACTAAAGACTTGAGACTTTGCAAGAAACATTGGGAATTGGCCTTAAGTCCACTGATCTTGGATCAGCATTTGCTAACAAACACAACTCTGGATGCTCTAGCCATGTTCCCTCTCTCTCTTTGAGGAGCTCGATAAGTATGGGCCTCAGAGCTCGCAGTTTGCACGGTAAATTAAGAATTTGCTGAGCATCCTGTTGGGAATGAAAGCAAGTAATGATCATGGTAGCGAAACGTTTTATTCCCCATCATCTGCAATAATCAACAATACGGACAAACCAGCTCCGTTGCATTCAGCCTTGTATTCTGGAGCTTGATTAAGCTGATGGTATGTCAATTTCAGACGAGTGTCAGGAGGGGGCGTGTGATTGAGTGGATAATGTGTGAGTGTATGTGTGTGCGTATGCTGACTTTAGGGACCCCAGCAGTGGTGGTGGAGGTTGAGCTTTGCTGATGCTAGACAGCTGTAGACGTTTGCAGCTCATCTCCTGTGCTTGACTGACACTTCCATTCTGGTTAATTACAGCTCGGCCTGGTCTCCGCAGACGCAACACAGCTAAACAAGCAGTCGCAGAACGGATAGCGCCGGAGCTGGGGAGAAAGATGAGGTGTGTCGGTCTAGATATGCAATAAGAATATGCGGCGCTGGCGATAAACAATCTAGCGCGTGCGTGCCGGTTGTACACCCATCAGGCCGCTCGTCATTGTGTATATTTCCAGGGGAAATCATGGCTTAAATGTCATAACGGAAATATTTCAGTTCATTTTCGCGGAGCAAATCTGTTCGCATTGGCAGATGCATCCCATGTATGTTATTCGTGGGGTCTGGCTAGGTTCCCATTGACTTTATGCACAAGCAATAATAAGAAATTGAGCCAAAACAATGATTGTTTTACTGCATTGCAAAATTAATAGTAATAAAATTGCTTCGTATCGTTGGGAGATGGGCAAAAAAAACAACACATGGGTCCACATTTCAGGTCTTGTCAAAAGGGGAAAAGGGGAGTCGAATGGGAAAATATTATTCACATAGTAATACCAATAATAATCACAATTTCCATCGCCTGCATTCCAAAGCGAAATTCCAAGCGCCTGCCAATAATCCAGACTAACACTAGCATTAAATCACCGAATGGTAACTTTGCTGTGTGTGTGTGTGTGTGTGAGAGAGAGAGTGTGTGTGTGTGTGTGGGAGAGCTTGGTCCTGTTTGTTAAATCCTAACTGTCTGCCTGATAGAAGCTTTTGTAGTGTGTACAGTGCTCTAGACTGCTGCTCTTTAAACTGAAGCGAGCACTCTGTTACGTGACCTCTGGATCAAAGCTCACTCTGTTTGAACACATTGAAATTAGTCCCAGCAGATCCCCCTCTCTGTCTCTCTCTCTGACTACAAAGCGTTTTTAACCTTGCTTTGGGTCAGCGTATGAGAGACAAATCCATCTACTGTAACGGACGCAAGCACTGTGAAGTAACAGACAGTGGAGGGGAACGTCTTTTGATGGCTCTGCACTCTCAAAAATGGGTTCATTAAGAAGTCCCTATGATAGCAGGCCTATTTTAACATAATGTTACATATTGTTAAATATGAGTAAAGCAAAAATACACAATTTGGATAAAGGTATTGGGACGCGCCTGTTTTTCAGGATTTGGCCTAGGCGCCTTTCTTCCAGTGAAGGGCAATCTTAATGCTTCAGCATACCAAGACATTTTGGACAACGCCATGCTTCCAACTTTGTGGAC
>JBBPCZ010101551.1:0-10959 GCA_037974445.1 Brycinus macrolepidotus
ACTGCCAAGAGGAGTGGTCAAATATCCAGCCAGAATTATGCCAGAAGCTTGTTGATGGCTACAAAAAGCGTCTGATCAAGATGAAACTTGTTAAGGGACATTTAACCAAATATAATTTGGGAGGTATGTATATATTTGAGCCTGTATGTATAATTTTGACCCTGTGTTGACTAGAGAAAATCCTAAATAAATTCAGTCTTGTGCACCCAATTCTTGTTTTTGTCATGCAGACAACCAATCACACAACACGGACAATGAACTCATAAACGAGACATACTTAACTTAGACCTAAGACAGGTGGACATGTCATCAGGTACCTAGCAACCCAGCTAATGAGCTCAGTGCTAACACCTGGGTTGTCTAGGCACCCGATGACTAAACACACAACAACACATGATGTCATCAACCTGTGCCCAGGGCTGCGTGCATCAATACTCAGGAGACGGGCTTCGTTGGGGGCGTGACCGATATGGCCCAGATGTGACAGTACCCGCCCCCCAGAACTGGCTTCCGGGGGAGGGCGAGGGGACACGGCGACCAGGCTGTTCCAAAACCCTCGGTCTCTGGGGGGTACGCCCCCGAGGTCAAGGAGCCGGCCTCACCTGCCGGGACCCAGCTTCTCTCCTCGGGGCCGTACCCCTCCCAGTCTACTAAGTACTGGAGGCCTCCCTGATGTCTTCGGGAGTCCAGAAGCTGGCTAACCCAGTACGTAGGAGCCCCCTCAACCTCGATCGCCGCGGGGAGCATGGGTTCCACTTCCCCTCCATCCAACGGGCCCGCCACACAGTGACACCACTCCTCTAGCGCCGCTTTGACAGCCAGCAGTTTGCGATTGCCGATGTCATAATTTCTCCCCTCATCGGCCAGCTTCCTTGAGAAGAAAGCGCAGGGATGTAACTTTTGAGGAGTACCGTAGTTCTGTGACAACACCGCACCCAACCCCACCTCAGAGGCATCTACCTCCACCACGAATGGCTTCGCTGGGTCCGGTAACTTCAAAACTGGGGCCGTCGTGAATAAAGTCTTTAGCTTACAAAAAGCTGCTCTAGCGGCTGGAGTGACGCAAAGCCTTTTTGGCTTTCCTTTTAGGAGGTCCGTTAGCAGTGCTGTCACAGAACTAAAGCCTCTAATGAACCGGTGATAGAAGTTTGCAAAGCCCAAAAATCTTTGCAGCTCTTTAACCGTCGCGGGCTCAGGCCACTCAGTCACCGCTTTGACCTTCTCCTGGTCCATCGCTACCCCCACCTGGGCCTATTCGATAACCAAGAAATGAGAGTTCCGTTACGTGTATCTCACACTTCTCGGCCATGACATACAAACCATGCCGGAGCAGGCGACGAAGGATGGTACACACATGTCTGATGTGCTCAGTTAGGTTTTTCGAATAGATCAAAATGTCGTCCAAATATACCATCACGAAACGTTGCAAAAGGTCTCTGAATACGTCATTTATGAAGGCTTGGAAGCATGACGGAACGTTTACCAAGCCATAATGAGTATACATTATGAGTATTGGTAATGGCCGGACGTGGTGCTAAAGGCCGTCTTCCATTCGTCGGCTGCCCTAATGTGCACGAGGTTGTATGCGCTCCATAGGTTGAGCCCACGGAGCTGCTCGATGGCTGGGGGGATGAGCGGAAGCGGATGGGGATACTTTACTGCAATGGCATTGAGCCCACGATAGTCTATACACAGTCTTAGACCCCCACCCTTCTTCCCAATAAAAAAGAAGCTGGCCGATGCAGGTGACCGGGACCGGGACCGGGCAAATGTACCCCTGCCGGAGCACCTCGGGCACGTAGTCCTCCATCGCTTTGGTCTCTGTCTCAGAGAGGGGATAGATTTTGGACCGAAGAGGACTGGTGCCAGGCAGGAGATCAATAGCGCCATCCCAGGGTCGGTGTGGAGGGAGATGAGCAGCCTTAGATGCACTGAACACCTCTGCTAGGACTTTCAACCAAGGTGGTCCTTAGGTACATTGATTGACCGTGACTACTACAATTTTGCGACCATGACTTAACTTGAGCATTCTGCCAATCGATTACCACAGTCATAACCATGGTAACCCTACAACTAAGAGTGGTTCAGGGTGTTCCAATACGAGAAACTTTAGCCTTTCATAATGACCTGGTTCTATATGAACACGTAAGGGTCTTGTAGACCAACTAACGGAACTCCCTGCCACTAGCCGTCCATCTAAGGCTCTCACAGGGATAAAGGCTGGCAATCTCTCAACCGGGAGAGAGAAGGAAGACACCATAGCCCTGGACACAAAGTTGCCAGCCAATCCGGAATCTATAAGAGCAGAAACAAAAAAAGATTGGTTAGGCAGTGATATCTTCACAGGAATTGAACATAGTGCAGTAGGTGCAGTAGTCAATGAGAGAGTCAGGGGTGGGGACGCAACCTTCGGCTGGATGAGCGGGCAGGAGGCCACAAAATGCCCCCGCCCCCACAGTACAAACACAGGCCCTCCAGTCGTCGACGTCTCCACTCTCGAGGTGTTAATTTGGTGGTGCCCACATCCATGGACTCTGACAAACTCTCTACTTGCACGGGAACTGCGGGTTGGGAGCTTCCTCCACTGGGTTTGTTGCTCTTGGCGCTGATGGATGGGATCTTGGCTCTCTGGTGTTGGTCTAGCCTAATAGCAAGCATGATGAGCTGATCCAATGACATGCCTTTCTTCTCTGCATGCTATCTCTAACTGAACACCGCAAGGAGTGCGGGCTTGTTCCAGCCGCTATCAGTAGTGAGGATTCGGAAACTAATGGAGTACTCCGTCGCCGTGTTGTTTCCTTGTTTAAGCTGGAGCAGCCGAGTGCTGCTAGACTTGCCTTGGTCAGGATAGTCGAAGACCGCCTTAAATTGTCTCACGAACTCAGCATATTGTGTTGCTGCAGTGCTCTCCCCAGTCCAAAGGGCCGTAGCCCAGTCCAGAGCTCGCCCCGTAAGACGCTGAGTCATCACCGATATTTTCTGTGCTGGAGTCATCTCAGGATATTCTGCAAAGTAGAGTTCACATGTCAGAAGGTAATTCCTGCAAGCAGCTGGGTCCCCCCCGTATCTCTCCAGTAGCGAGGCATGTCGAGGTGTTTTGACATATGTGGTGGTCACTTGGGGAGCCGCCGGTGCGGGCGTAGCCTGTACCACCTGTAAAAGCTGGCCTACCACGGTCGCCAGCTAATCCAACTGGGATTGCTGGACCGCCACTCGCTGTTGGAGCTGCTCCTCTTCACTGGGGAGGGGGACGGCTGCTTTGTCCATGTATTGGGCGTGGTCATCTGTCATGTCGGGTATGCTAGAAGGACACAATTGCAGGAATCAGCTTTCGTAGATAAAGAAGTTTAATGAACACAATACGAATAGTGAGCTCGCCGAGCTCCAAACGAAAACACTTCAATCAAAGCTAGTACAGGGTTGTTCCCGGAGGACCTTCACTCCACATAGGAACCCAGGCTCGAGGGAGGACTCGGCAGCCTCGCCGAGTTACTAGTAGTTCAGTGGCCTGTGAACAACAGAGGCCAGTCCAGTAGTCCCACTATTCTTGCCGCTAGTGGGGATGGCTACACACCTTATGCCTGTAGAGACAGATAGGAGGAAACACAGAGCATACAGTCACTGAGACAGAAGCGTCCCACGTAGAGCCCCCAGCCTCACATAGTGAGGGGTAGGAAAGGAAGCTCTCCAACTGCCACTTGGAGAGTAGTCCGTGGTGGTGAGCTCAGCACGAGTCCAAAGGCTGACCCAGAGACACAGGCCCAAGCTATAACACAAAACAAAGTTCCATAAACCCGAGTCGTTGTAACAGGAAGAGCTTGGAGACCATGCACTGATCCTCCAAACTGGCTGGGCTTTATACTTAGACACGCACGCAGACAACCAATAACACAACATGGACAAGGAACTCATAAACGAGACATACTTAACTTAGACCTAAGACAGGTGGACATGTCATTAGGTACCTAGCAACCCAGCTAACGAGCTAAGTGCTAACACCTGGGTTGTCTAGGCACCTGATGACCAAACACACAACGACACATGACGTCATCAACTCAGTCAATACTCAGGAGATGGGCTTCGTTGGGGGCGTGACCGAGATGACCCAGACGTCACAGTTTTAAAAAATAATTGAAGTTATATGTTATATAATCATTCTCCCCTGGAAAAAGAACGGTTCAAATAAATCATTAAAATAAGTCATTAAAAGCCCAAAATGAATATGACATTCATACCCATGATGAGTGTATGTAAACTTCTGACCACAACTGTATATACTCAGAACTTGTACCACATATGCACAATGATGAAAAAATAGAAAACTCAAAACAAGTTTGAAAAATTTTTTAAAAGACATTTACAAATACTGGAAATTAACAGCAGCAACAAATATCCAATACACTTGGAAATATTAATTTAAAATTTAGCATTGTAGCCCTTAATGACAATTACGGCTTCCAGTCCTTTAGCATATATCAATACCAGTTGTCAAGAGTATCTCCAGAGTATTCTCTTCTATGATTTGAAGTGCCCTGGTACCTCCTGACGAGAAACAACATTATAACATAATGCTGTCTACAGCAGTGTTGTCAGGATGTTCTTCCTCCAATACATAGCTCTTCCTCCATACATAGCTTACAGTGTTTCATCTGAAAATCTCTACTTATCTCATCTGACAACATCACAGAGTTCCAGAAAGACGTAGGCTTCTTTAGGTGATCATGGGCAAACTTTAGCCAAACTTAAACATGTCAGTGCTTCAACAGAGGAGTCTTCCTGGGTGTTTGAGAGTGAAAACTTTTGTGACACAGCTGATTGTATTCTAGCATACTATTGTTCCAGCTGCTAAGAGGTCTTTCCAGGTCTCTGACCATTCTGGGGTTCATCATCACCCAAGTCTGGAAGCACATTGCAACATTCTGGAAGAATGTCAGATCCAGACCAACTAATAGTGCAACTGCAGCGGTATAGAAACTTCAATACCATGATATTCAAAAAGAGTGCCAACTTGCAATTTGTGGCAATTCCTCAAACAGACCCAGCCTGTGTTTAATTATTTATTGATTTGATGTTATTTGTCACTTGATGTTCAAATTGTTGAACAGAAAGTATTTAAGGAGTTAAAAATGTACATAATTAAAAGAATATTTCTGCATGACATGCCTGTCTTGCCTGTTAAAGTTGACATGATGTGCAGTCATGAGCATTTGTTGAAATAACTAGCAAAACACACTTATAGTAACATCATATTCACATTTATTTGAATGCAATATTTACATAATTAATTTTTGATGAATGGCATTCTGAGAGGTGTCATGAGCTTTTCACTAGCAAATTGAAACTCCAAGTGTAGAAACTGAGACATTTACTTAGTTGGCGATCTTCCTGTAGCCCAGACATTTTTGTGCAGCTGCGCAACCTACTTCATGATAATGCAACTTGGAAGCTTCTGACCACACAACATGCAATCAAAAAAAGAAAAAAGCTGTCCTAGAGTGTTCCAGATGTAAAACGTGATGTTCTGATGTAATTCAGAATGTTCGAGATCATGCATGTAATATCTCCAAATATTATCTTAAACAGCATTTTCCAAGTGTATTGGATTTTTGATGCAACTGTTTGCAATGTGCTGGACATTTCTTGCACCCAATTTAAGTATGTAGACTAAATTTGTAGTGTGATTACACCTGTACACTGATCAGAGATGACATTAAATCCATCTCCCAAATACTGTTTAGGACCTGCTTGTGCTGACAGACCAGCTCTGACTCGTTGAAGCATGGACGATGCAAGACCTCTGAGGATCCATTGTGGTATCTGGCACCAAGACATTCACAATCGCAACTTCAAGAACTGACTGTTCACTTATTGCCTAATATATACCACCCCCTAACAGGTGCCACTGTAACAAGATTTAGTCAATTTTGTTCACTTCACCTGTTTCAATGAATGCACATTTGACATAATATGTGTTAAAGTTTCCCTGCTACAGTAGATGTCTAGAAAAAAAAACATTAGTTCTAAGAGTGCAGTGTGTTAATAACAAAGATGAGTGGCAGGAGTGCAGTTTGTTAATGAAGAAGAGAAGCAGCAGGAGTGTACTGTGTTAGTGATGAAGATGAGGATCAGGAGTGAACTGTGTTAGTGATGAAAATGAGGATCAGGAGTGAACTGTGTTAGTGAGGAAGATGAGGATTAGGAGTGAACTGTGTTAGTGATGAAGATGAGGATCAGGAGTGAACTGTGTTAGTGATGAAGATGAGAATTAGGAGTGAACTGTGTTAGTGATGAAGATGAGCATCAGGAGTGAACTGTGTTCGTGATGAAGATGAGGAACAGGAATTCAGTTTGCAAGAGATTAGAAGAAGATTAGAAGCAGGAGTGCATTGTAAAAGCAATTAAGATGAGGAGTGTAGTGTATTGCTGCAGTATAGAGACTGAGCAAATCATATCGCTGTGCAGTGTAATGGCTGTGATTGTCTATATTCATTGGAAAATATTGAAAATATTGAAGACAAGGCAAAGAAGGTAAGGCTAGCCTAGGTGATGTAGATCATGATTAGCTCATGCAAGGCATTTCTTTAAAGTTAAATATTGACTCTTATCTGTTGAATCATTCCCTTTGCACTTTTATTTACCGGCATATGTTTAAATATAGTCACTTTTTGGTTATAGACTTTCACTCAAATATGGTTTTTGCTCTATTTCACTTCCACTTTTAAATGAGTAAAATATTCTAAACTGCATCAGTCCGATGGTACAACAATACCATGTTTCTGCAAAATAGACAGATGACTAACACTTGACTTACCAGCTGTTAAGGCTTTGAAAAAGGACAATACAAATCTTACATGCAGGATGGTCTGAAGATCTACACTGTCCTGGATTCGGCCCTCTTTCCTGGCTTTGGAGGCCAGATTGGTGAACCACACAACTGGGACCCAGTATTTGAGATGTGGTGACTTCAGATTCTCAAAGATCTTTCTTTCCTCTGGTGTCATGAAGCCTGAGAAATGAGTCAAACTGTTATGTAAAATCTGCTTGCTCTAAAATCAAATTTCTGCTCTAATATCAGTCAATTCGCAGCAACAGCAAACGTGAGAAGGAGCAAGCGTTTTATTTTTCAGCCCAGGGCACTCAGTCATCTTTGCTGAACTGGGAGACACTAGCTGATCTTTTATTTAGTCTTTTTGTTATTTCCTTTATTCCTATGTGCTCCTTTTAGTTCGGTTTCAAAACTATATTCACTAAATCTTTCTAAAGATTTCAGTTTTTGTTGGTCTGTCACACTTGATCTTTAGCAGTGTCCTGGTCTTGAGAATATGTGGCTTCTCTGCTGGTGGTAGTCTGTTCAGAACCTCTTGGAAGTGCTCTACCCATCTGTCGAGCTGCTCTTCCGGGGTTGAAAACAGTTGGCCATTCCTCTCTATGATTGGTTTATTATTTTGTTGATGTGTCCCAGACAATTTCCTCATGATGTTATAGAGTTCTTTCATGTTTCTTTGAGATGCTGCAAGTTCTACCTCCTTAGCTAGCCTCTCTACCTGTGATCTCTTATCCCTCCTGGTGTTCTGCCACACTTCTTTGTGGCAATGGTTGTATTCCTTTTGAGCCACTGCTTTTTCAGATCTTGTTCTTGCGTTGTTCACCTTTTCCTCTGCTGGATTATGTTGAAAGTTTCTGGTGTTATCCATTCTTTGTGCTTTTGGGATCTTCTCCCCAAGGCCTCCTCACATGTTGAGCTCCAAGCAGCTTTTAGATGTTCCCACTCTTCGTTTGTTGTCCATTCTTCCATCTTTCCAAGCTGTATCTCTGTGTTTTTCTTTGAGAGAATATCCTTGAACTGTTTCGTCACTTGAGCATTGCTGAGGTAGTCAGTGTTGTATTTCGCTCTTTGACCCTTGATGATATTTCTTCAGCCTTAGCTTGAATTTTCCCACCAGGAGATGGTGATCTGAGGCTATGTCTGCCCCCCGTCTTGCCCCCCATCTTCCATAGTTCTTCTGAACTTTATGTTGATACAAATGTGGTCGATTTGGTTTTCCGTGACATGATCTGGTGACACCCAGGTTGTTTTGTGGATTGTCTTGTGGGGAAATACCCTCATCACCAGATTATTGTTCACACAGGTCTCAGCAAACTTCTCGCCATTTTCATTCATGGTCCCCACTCCATGTTTACCCATCACCGCCTCATATCCCTCATTTCAGCCTCCAATCTTAGTGTTAAAGTCCCCCATCAGGATAATGAGGTCCCTGGCTCCAATGCTACCGAGTAGGTGGTTTAAGCTGTCATGGAACCTGTCCTTGACCTCAACATCTGCTTCGTTGGTGGGTGCATAGCACTAGATTATGTGGACTTTCACTCTCCTGTTGCTGGTTTTGAAGGTTGCTGAGATGATGGATTTCCATGCAGTTAGAGCCTTTCTGGTGTCTTTCGTCAACATGATGGCCACTCCCTCCGTATGGTTTTCTGCCTCCTCTTCATGTCCAGAATAGATACTGGACTGGCCACTGGTCAATCTGACCTCACCCGACTGCGTCCATCTTGTTTCTGCCAGGTCCAGGACTGAGAGGTTGTAGCGCTCCATTTCCTTGGCAATGGTTGCAGCCTTGCCAGCCTGGAACATGGTTCTGATATTCCATGTCCCTACAGGGATGGATTTCCTTGGCGTCAGAAGGTGTGTCAGCTTACCAGCGCCCTTGTGGGTTTGGCTGGTAACCGTCATAGTCCCCATTGCTGGGGCACCTTCTTCGGCCAGGTGTATGATTTGGTTTTTATTTGTCAACGTTTCTGTAACTGGAACATTTTTTACAGGATGGCGTAGTTAACCCCACGCCCAACCCCCAACCTGGAGGGCCAGTTGCTGCTTTTTGTCTGGCCTCTACTCTAGAAACCTGCCCGGCATGGTTGAACCTACTGAGGGTATGAGCCCCCACCGATATAGCCTTCAGAGTCACGGAGGCACGCAAGCAACCCCACCACGGCAAGGTAGCAGCACAGGGGATGAGGAACACCTATACGTGCATATAATTTTCTTTTTAAATGGATATTCATTAATCCTGGCACACTAGTCACTTTCCAGTGTGACTTGCATCGTGCAGACAGAAAAAAAACTGTAGTCCAGCTACCCCAGCGTCTAAACGTCCCAGCAGTTTCAGGACAATCCCTAAAGAGAAACATTTTGTTCATTTTTTAAATGTAAGAAGGTGCTATATCATACCAGAGGGCATATTTCAAACAGAAAGAGGACTCAGCTCCCAAGAATCGCCAAATGACATGTCATGACATGTCCAATCACTAACTCAACTCCTTTAAACTGTCAAACAGAAACAGTCTATCAACAGCCATCCACCAGCTCCATTCCCTTTTCACTCTCCATTCATTCAAAACCATTAATTCACCTATGGCCTTCAAACTCCTCTCTTCCTTTGTTTCTCTCTCTCATCCACAACAGAATCCAAAACTTTACGTATTAAGAGTTAATAGTGGTAGAATATGACTTATTCGATCATGAAATAACCATGTAACCATTATAATATTTAACCAAAGTTTCCTGAGGTGAGACAGAGAGACAATGACACAAAGAGCAACCCAGGCGGTAGCATAAGGGAATACCCATACTCAGACTATGGATAAAAGTAGATTTGCTGAGCTGAGACAAACATATTATAATGTTGTCAAGCAAGCCCTTTTTATAATAGCTAACACACAGACACACACACACACACACACATGTCAGGACATACCTCAGATTCTTTGTGTTTACACACATGGCTAATGTCTGCCGCTGGCTCAAAATGGATGAACTGGTAAATGGGTATAACCAAACACTGAAAAGAGCAGTAGATGAGCATGACTGGAACCTCCAGTCAAGAGATTCCCAACCTTCTTCACTTCTGAACCCCTCTAAGGCTAGAAGATTCAAAGACTCCTCAACTTACTATCTGTGCTTGCGTGTGCCCAAGACATACAGCAGGGTACTGAAAAAGTGGCCTCATTTTCCTTTTACAACTCAGCAACTTGGAACAGCCTCCACAACAACTAGGGTACAGAGTGAAGTGATTTAAGTATCACCTAGAACAACCAGGTTAATATTGTGGAGTACAAATATATCATTATGATAACTTAATGAAAAAAGTGAATAGAACCTCATGTCTTGCTTTCATCAGATGAAAGAAAAGTACCTGCCGGGACCATGAACCGACATGGGGAAGAACTTTCTGAACTCATGGATCAAGTTCATTGTCATCTTCTGTGCATCACTGAAAGATTCATTATAAGGCTGCAGCTCTACACAGTACATAAATTCACTGCCTGAAAACTCATTCTGTTCAGTACTCAAACACATTACTTTTCATTACTGTCTTCATTTGGGGATCATAATCTGAACAGCTTTTCACAAGAAAGTGAAGTTTATTTTCAAGCATCAAAAATAAAATTCCCTGTAAGGATCTCTTTTGTCATCACATGTATAAATATTGATAATTTCATACATTTTCAAATATGCCTTACTCTATGGAGGGAACCTTATTGGAGGGAATCTTAAAATACACGATAAACTCACAGGGAAAATCTTTTACTGGTTTTGATGAAATTGTGTGTGTTTGTGTTTGTGTGGGTGTGTGTGTGAATGTCTTTCTATAGTTTAAAAAAGGCTGTATTCCTTTTGCTGCCATCTTTAGGCAGATACACATTTAACAATAGGCACAGGCTTAGAAAATTATTTAGTCATTTGTTGTGTAAGCATTGCTTCTGTTCTAGGTCTTGTGCCTAATGCTGGCTGGGTTTTACTCTGGACTAATTGATGTTAAATCAACTAATTGGTGTGACCTGTTTGTGAGTTGTGGGGTAAGGGAATTGCAATCTATACACTTTAGAGAAACAGGCAAATAGAGGTTACATAGAGGACTTGTGTGGTTAGCTGTAATGAATGAATACAGTATACAAACTGTATTT
>JBBPCZ010101561.1:0-10959 GCA_037974445.1 Brycinus macrolepidotus
TTTTATAATGGAGATTAACATTCCTGTAAATTGTGCAATTGTTGAATAAAGTATTTTAAAATTAAAAAAAAAAAAAAAAACATGCAAAATTATTTTACATATGCAATTACCGAAGAGCTTTTTGGCATTATTTAGCCTTTTTATTTTCAGGAATGGCATTTTAGCTTTTTTTTTTACTGTGCTCTTACAATTTTTAATGGTTCAATGAAAATGATTTTAATTGTTTTCCCACACCATATTTTATGTTTTGTAAGTTGTGGAAATCCCCCCAAAAATCCCATTTTACACCTGCTTTGTATAAAATGGAACTATTTATATGTAAAATATAAGTATTAATACGTACATATAAGTAGTTATACGGAGATATTTGTTTTCATAAGAAATGTAAAGCTTGTGTAACTAAAGGATTATTAACAACAAAGAAAAAAATGAAAACATCTGTTTCAGGTTTTATGTTTTATGTTATACGTGTGTGGTATTTAATATTATTAATAATTTATTATTTAAGATAAGATAAGATCAGATAACTCTTTATTAGTCCCAAGGGTGGGAAATTCCCATTGTTACAGCAACAAAGTGGACAGAACAAAGGAAGAAAATAGAAGCAGCATAACCAATAGAATAAAAACTATACAGTATAACAGTATATATATATATATACTGATTTTTTAAAGTTTCTTCAGTTCTTTCACCGTTTCCCTGGAGACTCCAAAGCCTGTTGCCTAGCAACGCTGAAGCTCCACTGAAACACTGTGCTAGTTTAGCTGGGTCGCTTTAGCCATAACATCATCCACGAAGATGGAGAGAACAACCACTGGCAAGACAGCAATGGACGCAGTGAATGCCTATGTGGAATACAGAAGGTAGAGGCCTGTTTGACATAAATGAGGAGTCGTCAAAATGCTCTTACAGGCAGTTCTGATACGCCAAGTTGACTAACAAGCTAGCAAGCTGGCTCTAGACAGCGAACTGATACACTATGTGGACAAAAGTATTGGGACACACCTGCATTTCAGGGTTTAGGGACTAGGCCCCTTTACTTCCAATGAAGGGCTTAATCTTAATGCTTCACCATACAAAGGCTTTTCGGTCAACGCCATGCTTTGTGGACACAGTTTGGGGAAGAACCTTTTCTATTCCAGCATGACTGTGCCCTAGTGCACAAAGCAAGGCCCACAAAGACATGGTTGGATGAGCAGGCCAGAGCCCTGACCTCATTCCCATCCAACACCTTTCGGATGAACCTTAACGGAGATTGCGAGCCAGACCTTCTCGTCCAGCATCAGTGCCTGACCTCATAAATGCTTTTCAGAATGAATGGGAGCAAATTTCCACAGAAAGACTCCAAAATCTTGTGGAAAGCCTTCAAAGAAGAGTGGAAGCCGTTCTGGCTGCAAAGGGGGACCAGCTTCATATTAAAGTCTATGTATTTTAATGCAGTGTCATTAAAGTCCCAGTTTAATGGTCAATGGTCAGGCGTCCCAATACTTTATAGTACTTATATAAGTACTTATATAAGAAAAAATATATATCACTGATGAATGCTAAAATAAAGTCCTAAGTTTGGTTCGCTGTTGGGAGACAACATCACCAAATTAATTTTGACCTAGTGGTTCATGAGATAAACGGTGTTCTAGTTTTAAGGAACAAACTGTAATTGTAAACATGTATGAATAGAGAATTAAAGGGACAGTCTGGCCTTAATGAAAACAAACATCTGTAGTAAACATGCATAGTCGCAACCTACAGTGGAACCTACTCTAGAACCACCAAACCACCATTCTGATGATGCATCTGGAAGATGGGAGGATCTAAATGCTTTTGCGGTTCGCTTCAAAGAATGGGCAAAGAATAGGTCACCTCAAAGAATGGGTCAAAAGCTGGGCATTTTTTCCAACGCGTCCCATTCTACTTCCAGTGCTTTTCTATGCAGATCATGTGGCTGTGCACATTTTAATACCAGTGTGAGCAGTTAGTGTGCATCAAAGTAACTCAAACCAATAATTAGAAGACGTGTCTTGATACTTTTGGACATATAATGTGGATGCAGATGTAGATGGAAGTATGTGAAGGATGTAGGCACCTAACATATAAATAATATTAAATACTTCATGATGTTCTGTGGCCTGTAAGGGTTGTAGGAGAGGATGACGGTGGAAGACTCTTCTCAGAGGCTGAATATGAGGAGTACAAAAGGAAGGTGATGCCAGCCAGAATGTATAACCGGCTTTATGTGAGTTTTGGAGTCCCCGGGAAAATAGACTGCAAACTTATTGGTCCTGAAACACCTTGTTTTTGTTCACACAGGTATGCATGGAAATACATATCCATATTCATATTTATGCATCCTACAGGTTTTTTTAGAAACGGTCATGGTTTCAAAATATTTAACCAACAGATATAAACAGCATCAGACTGATTTTGAGGAGCTACCAACACAGAGGCCCATTGCTTTGCCCTGCCGAGTTAAGGGCTGTCGCTGCGGGTCCTACCAGTATGTACATCGCAACGGCTCTCAGGCTGTACGCTGCCAGTGCAAACATTCACCAAGTGAGCACAGTGAAGACGCAGACCACCTGTGCAAGAAATGTGAGTCTCACACAGATCTGTCTGCTAGAAGTGCAAGCATCGACACGCACTAGTGCCCTTAGCCTACATTAGAACACTAACTTGACACTAACTTGCGAGTAATCAAGCAAATGAACGGTTATTTTGATTATTAACTGAAAGTTTTGTATTGAGGCCCATTCATTTATTTTTGCATCCTAGTTTGGTCCCTGCTTGCTGACCAGTATAACCTCATGTTAGACTCACAGGTCCAACATTAAAATCCCAAATTTACAGCCTCATTTATAGCATGCATGAATCAGTGGTATTAATCCAGGTCTTCCAACAACAAGTTCTGTTCATGAAGGCCTTACTAATAAGCTGATGGGTTGACTCAGGTGAAGTAAACTCTGCCATGCTGTGGCCCTTTAAGACTGGAATGTGACGCCACAATATTAATTATAATAGACATCCTTCTAATCTGTGCAAACGTAAATGCACTGTTTGCTTTTTTTCAGGTAATACTTGCACAGGCTTTCAGAGTCCATATACATGCGGATGTGGTCAGCCGGGTCACGCCCATGTGACCCTGGTAGAGAGTAGAGAGGAGCGGGAGGCGCGGGGGCTGCCGGTGGGCAGGGTGGTGCCCTATGCAGCCATGGGTGGTCTGACTGGATTCAGCTCATTAATAGAAGGCTACCTGAGACTGGACCCTAGTGGCTCAGGTATTTCAGTTTACAGTAACACAACACTGACATTTATAGTATCTATAGTAAAGAGTATAGAAAGTCATATGCAGTGTTGTGGGATCTATAATCCATTATATTTTAGACCCTTATGTGTTGATTTACACTGTCCTTCTTGTTGGGAAGCTATGGGTTAAACGGCTAAAAGGTTTGAACACTGCTGACTGCTGAAATCACAAAAAGCTGATAAATTGTCTAGGACAGGGGTTCCCACGCCTTGTTCTGATGAACCAATGCTTTGCATAGGTTTGTTTTTTTCCTAACTTTACAGGCCTGGCCCAACCCAAAAAAGAGCTTATTTTTAGTTTTTTTAGCTGAATCAGGGGTATTAGATGAGACAAAGCACAAATATGTGCTTAGTATGAGGATGGACTGGACTTTGGAAACTCTTGTCTAAGGTGTGGCATTTCTCTGAGGGTAGTGCTTTTGTCAGTTGTTCGTTCAGTTTTGATTTTTTTTTTTTGCAAGGAGAAAAGACTAGATCTGAATATCTTTCTTCTGAATATGTTACATATTTGCAAACAGGCAAAGCTCATTAAAAGCATTTTAGAAAATCAAAGAGTCTCGAAATTTCTGACAGGCAGTTCCTGTCATGTGCTGTAAAGAAGACTGTATACTGTTTGTGCCCAAACTGTATACTAAGTGGTTCCTTGTGTAAACAGGTCTTTCTTCTCATGATGGCCTGAGGCCTGACAGAGCTGAGCAGCATGAGGAACCTCAGGGAGCATATGGACCTTTGTCAGAGACCTCAGGTTGTAAAATGTATTAATCATTTGTAGTCACTGTACAGCAAATACAAACAGGCATGCCAAGGCTACAAGATGATACATTAGATCAACCTGTGTAAAGATCATTTTTGTTTTGATGACAGAAGTAGAAAGCCTGAAGGGGCCAGGTGAGGATGCCGTGGGTTATTCTGAGAGGTGCTACCAAGCCAGGGTAAGACATCAAACACTTTTTACAGCACAGATTCTTTTGTGCAGAGTCTCCTGCTTCTGGCAACCCATAGCACTACACTGTCCCCTGAAGAGCTGGATCAGGTGTTCTGGAGCAGGGAATACTTTAAACTATGCAGTGCTGTGGGTCGCCATAGGCAGGATTAAGCAGTAGAGAGCCTATATAGCCAGCAGAGGGCGCTGTACTGAAGGCACTACTACAGCTGCGAATAATCCCTGAAGCAAGTATCAAATCTGGTATTCACAGATTCTATCTATCTATCTATCTATCTATCTATCTATCTGTCTATCTGTCTATCTATCTGTCTATCTATCTATATTTCTATCTATCTATCTATACACATGCACAGAGGCAAAAAGCAGATTTTTATATGTGAAATAATGGAGTAGCTAGCCTAGAAGACTTATGCATTAAAACAACAATTCATTTTACAGCATGGAGAGGGGATACCAGTATGGTATTTAATTGCCTACATGGCACTATATATAGAATGATGTCATCAGCATTTTAGGTTTCTTATGTGTATATATGTGGTTTACGCAATACATGGAAAGAGTAAAACAGTCTTGCCATCAGACATGCTGGATTTCAGACAGCGATGTCTCGGCTCTTACCCCAGGTTTGGTCTGAAACTGAACTTTACCATGATGTAACCTTCTGTTTCAGCTCAGGAACGGGAAGAAAGCCAAACATGAAGTGTTGACAAAGAAAGCAAGTGGATCACTCTTTAGGGTTGCAGGAAAAGGGATACAAAAAAGTTCACAAGTGGACTAGACTAATGATGCTGCTGTCCTGATCAACTCGTATGTGCTTTTTGCAATCATCAGAGGATAACAGTGATTTATTCTTCACTTTCCTTCAGAAAATATTCTAAAGCCAAAACCATCTTACAGCTATGAAGTCTTTTCAAGTGTGTAGAGAATAACGGAAGCTTCATTAATAGTCAACCTATTGTTGCTTGCCCACGTACTGAAAGTATATTTTTTAGAAGTAAAAAGAAAAAAGTAAAATTGTCTGGAGAAGAATAATGAAGCTGAGTGAAAGTGTCTCAGGAGATGAACTGAATGTCAAAACTGATTAATTATGGGCCTGCCCTTTGGAAATGAATAGGAGACGAAGGCTCCCATTCATTTCAATGGCAGTCCCATATTATTTCTCACCTGTAAACGGTTTCTTTATTTATTATTCTTCCGTTGCACTTAATGCGGCTCGAACCATAGCGTGCACCCAGGCAACCTATATATCAAAATGTTTGGCTCAGCAGTGTGAGGTGTGGTATTACTTTTGCTGCCGTTTTGAGTTACCATGGCGACGCTATTCACCAACAAATTCGGCAAAAATGCCATAGACAAGGAATGGGGTTCACCTTTCAGATCGTCCTGCTCGGACACGCTTCATCCGAAACCCACCAAACTTTATGTGATACCTCAGGCCAACTCACCCGACACACAAACGTGGTCGGTTATGACCAGCACTCGTCTCTTCCTTTCTTATTGCTCATCCCCATTCAGTTCTATACATTTTTGACCCAATTCTAATGACCAAACAAAGTGAAAGTTCACATGAAACCTCAGGCCACGTCCCCCCACATATCCATCCCCTCATCCAAGCCCTGCACTCGCCTTTTCCTTTGTTTTCATGTATCCCTTTTTGCTCAATACACTTCCATCACATTTTTGGCTACATTTAAATGAATGGAGTTCTGCTCATTAATACTTCACCACACATCCACAAAGCTTCATTTGGCACAGACCGGCCACTTTATTAGGAACACCAGCTCGTCCGGGGCAAGTGTGGCAGGCCAATCTCAAAATTTCCTCAGTAATTTTCTCTCTAGTTGATTTTACAATACAATTTACATTGTCTATACATAATGATTTGTAGCTGAGGCTCTTTTAACACCAGCAAAGATGTTTAGCAGTGTGTATATGTGTATGTGTAGTAACGTAAGTTGTGCTAACAATGTTAATGGTCTTTGAACCAACTGGGGAGACCTTTGGAAAAATGGATTAAATGAGCGAAATAAGAATTCACCAAGCCTGTTTTTTCTCACTGTGTCCAAGTGAGAGCCACTTTCATCCAGCAGAGGTCAGTAGCAGTCTGTGGGCTTCCCAAGAAGCGACAATTATGTAAGCTTTTGTCTTTGTGTTCCTTTAATCGGTGTTAACTTGCTCTTCTCCGCTGTTGTTCTGCACTGGGGAACACTTGGCAGAACAATGCTAATTATAAATCGTAATTAAAAGTGCATTTTTCTGCATCAAAGCCAGCAATCTGTGCTATTGTTGTTCATTGTCACTTTGTCAGTCGTTTGAAGACGACAGCAATACGCAGAAAATTTCGTCTTCGATCAATACCACTCTTAAGCTCCCTATTTGAATCTGCCTGCGTGTACTGTATTTGCACAATGCTGGTTGAATGCCTCCTTTATTTACATAACACATATTACAGTGTTCAGCTGAACAAGAAATGCCCCATTTTCTTTCAGGAATAAAAAGATGAAATAAACAAATAAGTAAACATAAGAAAGGGTACACTCACTAGTAGTTGGTCATTTGGCTGGAACATTACTTTTCGCCTGTATCTGTCAATGTAGCACACATAGATTTCACAGCCTTTGTCCATTCATCTTTACTGCAGAAGCTCACATTGTGGGTAGTAGGTTGATTATTTTGGGGGTCAGCTTCAATTTTCAATAGAATTCAGGTCAGGCCTCTGGCTGTGCCACTTCAACGTGTATTTATTTTTTTGTGCTTTATCACTGTTGCTGAAGATTCTCTTAGAAGTTTTCTGAAGAAACGTTTTCTTTACTATGCCACATTTCAGCTGCCTCACAGTTTCCTAGTGCCATATAAGTGCTTTAGGCTAATTCAGCAAGTATCATTGCTTTTAGATCAGAGACTGTGAGGTTTTCAGGATTTGTTGTTAGGTTCTAAGTGGCAGTACTAAAGAGGGATGTTGCATGTTGTTATAAAGACACAATTCTTAAGAGCAAGGCTTCTTATATTATGTTTATCACAGTGGGTTATGGTGTGGCCTTTTGATTTCAGATTGAGTTTTCCATAACGGATTTGATTAATGTTTTTAACAGCTTTCAGGATTATTCCTGATAAGCAAAAAAAGCCTGGGTACTTCCTGGAGGTTCCTACCCATGTCACTGACCTCCTTTTCAGGAATTAAGAAACAAATGCACCTCTGCTGTGGGAATTAAATTACTAAATGAAATTATTAAACTAAATCTAACAACAACTTAAAGACTACTTAAATGACCAAAAAAATGATCAATATAAGTTAAATCTAAGAATAGTTACTGATTCAATGACCAAAGCAGCTATTGTTTTGGAAAAAAATCCCCAAAAATTCTCTATCAGTAGTTTTGAACTGTAAGGCTCTCTTAATAACAGGTGATATTTCTCCAGCTTTAAGTAAACAGTTTGGGTCTTAAACGTTGCCTTAAACCTTTTTATACTTCTCAATAAATGCTTTACTTAACCATCTTTCATTACCAAAACCATCAGAGTTACTCTCCAACCGTTCTTTGCTATGCAAGTTATTGTTGCTGCTGAAAAAAAAAAATTTCAAGCAATTCGGGCCATTTGTTCTGTTCTATTCATGAGGAATTTTGAGGGGCAGCTAGGGTTTGTGTAAAAATAAATAAATACATAAAAAAATGGATGTTCAGGGTTTTGTTTACACTATGCTCCTGGATGGTACTGATTATCTAAAACAATTCTTTCTCAGTTCTCAAACTGTCCTCCTCTTAATCCAGACATAGTATTTCCAGCATCCTCTAAAATACCAAAACTGATTAAAAAAGGGGCATCATTTCATCCGATAAATAAACCGTGTTCTAATCCAGCAACATGGGTATCGTGTTAGTATTGGCACTATGCAAACCTATTCAAGTGGTAAAATGTTATATCTTGAAGATATTATAAAATAGCTTCAAGATTCCTTTCATAGCCTCATTCACAATGATTGAAAAGGTCCCATAATGTGAATAAATGTATTTTCTAGATTGGCCTTACTTACTGATTCCTTTCAGTTAAGTGTGGACTTGAGCTTTGGTTTCTGTCTTGTTGAGGAAGGCCTAAGCGAGAGAGATGAACTTATACAAAACATCTTCAAAGTTTAAAAATGTATTAAATATACAAATTATTATTACCAGCATTTTTAGTTGACAAAAAATCGTAAAAGCTTATTGTTTATTTGATTTTTTTTTTACTTTGAAAGTTAACTTAAAGTTGCAAAAAGGTAAAAAAGAAAAGTTATTTCCTTTTTTTTTTTTTTTTTTTTTTACATCCAAGCCATACATGCATAGCATCATTCTCCAAAATATAAAGTAAAGTGTAAGGTGACCATTCTGTCATACGTGAACACACCACAGCACACAGTGTGAACAGCATGAAATATAGCACATGTAGACATGTATTCAAAACCTCCTTTTCAACAAGCTACAACTAAAGGTCAGCAACACCTCTGTTTACTCCCACACGTTCTACTGTTACAAGTTAGAACAGTAAAATAGTACCATAGCCAGTAAAAAGTCACTTGTGAACAAACTGATTTCTCTCCTTGACAACAAAGTTAAAAGTCTATATTGCTCTCCTTAGGTCAATGTGCATCAAAACAAACAGTTTATAAAAGTGACAAACACAGATAATGATAACACATCAGTTGCATCAAATGACACTCATGATCTTCAGTGAATGAAAAGGTGCCATAATTTGATTTTATAAATGTATTTTCTGGTTTCACCTTAATTACTGATCTCTCTCAGTTAAGTGTGGACTTGAGGTTTGATTTCTGTCTTGTTAAGGGAGGCCTAAGCAGAGAGATGAACTCATGCAAAACAGTTTAAAAATGTATTAAATATCCAAAATATTATTACATGCATTTTTGGTTGACCAATGATTGCAAAGGCTGTTTAAAGCAGAAATTAAAAAGGTAAAGTGGCATTTGGCCAACACCCTTATCATCATTAGTTACAGGGACAGTCCTCCTGGAGCAACTGAGAGTTAAGTGTCTTGCTCAAGGACACAATGGTAGAAAGTGGGGGTTTGAACCTGAGACTTTGTGGTTAGCAGGTTCAATGGCAAGTGTTTTACCCACTAGGCAACTACCACCCTTTAAAAAATGTTGAAAGTTAAAAGTCTGAATTGCTCTCATTAGGTCAATGGGCATGAAAATAAATAGTTCATAAAAGTGACAAGCACAGAGATAATGATGACACATCGGGCGTAACAAATGACACCTATGATCTTCAATGCATGAAAAGGTGCAAATGACACCTATGATCTTCAAAAGCAAGATAGGACAGTGTTTTATGCACGGATTGTATCTGAGCATACTTTTTTCCAGATTCCACTTACGCTTTTCACTAAAACGTATTCCCAGTGTGAACAGAACAGATATGGTATTTCTTTCCAGTGTAAAAAACTCATCAACACACTTGGACTTTGTTCACACGGCAGGGCAAATTAGATTTGTTTCTTAAATCGTATTTTTGTCCAGATATATTTTGTATGGTCATACTTATATCCACACTGGTTGCCATAGTAAAAAGCATGAATACACTGACTAGCGAAGGGCAAAACATAGCAAACTAGCCACATGTATGAACTTAGATTTTGCATATCGTTCTTTAATGACTATGACTAACAGAGCAATTGTGCTTTTTTTAAAACATGACTACTCTTTTTAGCTACTAGAACATGAATAAGACATGACATTAGGGTTGGATGATGAGACCAATTAGCCTTTAATGTTAGCTTAAAGGCTAATTGGCTCTACCATTAACAATCAGAGCCAGGCTTTAGGTTCAAATTGTTACTGAAAGTCACTGTAAAACTACAGCAGACCTAGTACAAATGCTACCCACATGTCTTTTAAAAGCTTCAGCTATTCATGTTTGAGCTATTATAAATGATCTGATTTCAGTTTTGCTCATTCTGATGCCCCCCACATGACAAGAAAAAAGACACAAAGTCTGATCTGACTGGTCAAACAGAGGCACTCACAAATGTAGCTTGAATCTGTTTGGAAAAAAGTCTGATTTCATGGAGCTTTTTGTTGTTCAGACTGCAGAAAATCTATCCTGCTCAAAAAAGATATACTGAAAAATCGGATTTGAGCTGCCTGTCTGGACGAGGTATTGGTTTGAGGATCGCTCCTGTCTTGCATCTCCCGCATCTTGTGTTTATCCTTTCACCTGCTTGTCAGCAATCAGCAAGCTCATTTCCGCTTGTATTAAAGAAAACACACTCTGTTTACACCTGTATGGAATGTGAAGATCTGTCTCTGACCATCTCCAAATGTGGTTGGAGTGATCTAATTGTAATCAGTGCATCCTGGGTGTGTTTTCTGTCAAATTCTGTATGTGATCCAGTCACTGAAAGCGCATGTTAGTGCAAACACATTCACATACACCTACAGTTTAAAAATGAAAACCTAGTTTCCCCCAAATCACTCAAATTAATTTTAAGCGCTTTAAAGCAGGGGTTCTCAAATTGGTCCTTAGGGCCTCCTAGATGGTCCACATTTTTGCTCCATCTCAAATTTCAAGTAGTCCCTTACTTCCAGTGAAGGGTAATCTTAATGCTTCTGCATTCCAATACATTTTGCACCACACCATACTTCCAACTTTGTGGACACATTTTGGGGAAGAACCTTTTCTATTCCAGCATGACTGTGCCCCAGTGCACAAAGCAAG
>JBBPCZ010101583.1:0-10959 GCA_037974445.1 Brycinus macrolepidotus
CAATGTACCATGTACATGTATGTAATGTACATCTTAATCAAGTTGAGAGTGGAACTGCTGTAAATGCAAATTAGCACGCAAAAAAAGAACATGAGAGAAGAAGGGAGTGAAGTATAGCCTTGCATGAGGACATATACCTGTACCCACATACACACACACACACACACACAAATAGACTAAAGAGGCATTACATGTCCTGTCTGTCTTCTACACCAGTGTGTGAAAAACATCCACTTTCAGAATTAAAAGTAACGAGTAACGGGACCCTTAATAGAAACGTAGTGAAGTAAAAAGTACGATATTTGTCTTTCAAATGTAGTGAAGTGAAAGTCACAAGTTTCCAAAAAAAATACTACACAAGTGAAGTACAGATACTTAAAAACTCTACTTAAGTGCAGTACTCAAGTAAATCTACTTCATTACTGTCCACCTCTGACCAAATGCAAATCCCAAACATGTTTTGGCTTCACTTGGGTGTGCCCTAGATGTCATGCTTGAGCTCTCAAATCTCTGATCTTCAACTTAGGTTCACAAGTCGCTCATTCACAGACTAATGGACATACCTTGCAATGTAATCAGCATAACATCTACACACATACAACCTACAGAAACGTGGTAAAGAGACCTCAATCCTTGACATCAGACATGGGAGATCTATTAAAACCAACCTTACCCCTGGAGGCTAATTGTCTTACAAAGACTGACAAAGGCCATAACGTTATTTGGCTGTGCTGTGGCACTCCTGATTTGTCTAAATGTCACGACTGGATTGCATTTAATCAAATGTCAGGCCTTAGATCCTGGCTGAAGAATCACATTTGCTGCCTGGTATCTTCTCTGCATTGCTTGAAGCAGAACGACTAAAGAGCGCTGGCACGTCCGGTAAATAAACGCCTGTTTGAATCACAGCTGAACGTCATGCCTTCCATCAATGTTAATAAGAATAAGTAGGCTGGAAGTCGTAATGCTGTGGTCGATTCGGCAGCCGTTTCTGTGCTGCTTCTCCTAAACCTTTTAAGGAGACCATCTCTAAATGTCAAAGGATTTTCTCTGGCTGCCATTTGTGTTTATTGAGTTACGGTTTAAGGTCAGCAGTTGTGTTATTTGAATGTGATGGCTCAGGCTTTGTACTACTTTGGTAGGATGGGCAGTTTGTAAACCTGGTTGAACTCTTGAATTTTTCATTTTTCTTGCATATGAACTGCTTGCCATCACAGTGCTAAAAAAGCAGGCAAGTTTTTATCTTACCAAGCAAATGTGGAACAGAAACTTCCAACTTAACTTGATAGCTAGGGACTAAGTTAAAGAACCACCACCAAAATATCAAAAATATACTTAAACATTAATAATATGTTAAGCTAACATAAGAACTGAAATAGAACTTCTGATACCTGTGTAAATCTATATTATGTATACAATTTTATTTATTAGAAGAATTGTATTACTTCATTTATTAGGATGATGGACAAGGGACATACATATTCCATTCAGTATACATTAGTGGCCAAAACTCTGAGACCACACTGAAAATCTAAGATTTTTTCCAGTTAAACCTGGAAATTTGGAATTTCGAAAAATTGAAAACCAGGTAAATTTCTGATCGGTAAAATGAAAAAGAAATATTCCAGATTCTGAATTATTTCACAGTAACTCTTTAAATCGAGGCTGGACTGTGCCACTGACCATGTTAAGGCTTTTTGTCAATTTTTACAGTCTCTTCACTTTCGCTAAAGTGTGTGTTATTATTTAATGACAGAATCTTGCTGTCATTAAAATAAAAGGGCAGCACTCAGAAATTCATGATGGTTCAAGATTCTACTTATCTCTCAAACTATTTGATAAATTGTCTGATAATGTGTAATGAAAAGCTTTCAATTGTATTAAATTATAAAGAATTGAAAATTAGAAGTATTTTTACTATTGGCCCACACTGTCGTTTTTACCCTCTCTTACAATAGAGGGAAAAGGGAAATGATGGTGTTACATTTACTTGATTAACAATGTATGTCAAGCAAATAAAAGCCTTTAAAAAGTATTTTACATTTTCTATTTAATTCGTATGTTGTTGTTTTTTTTAATGAGTTTAGCACCCGCTGCATGGCTAGCAATAAATGACAGCAACAGGGCTGGGTTAGCATGATCTCATTTGCATAATTCTAATCCCTTCTAGCTTTCATTCATTATTAGCAGCATTAGCATTTTTTTGGCGGGGGGAGGTATCCCTTCAAGCCTCCAGAAGGCTCCAGGTTTATTCTATGTTTCCCAGTGCTTTAGCCCGGCCATGGGGTTTCCTCTCCCGGCTTGGTCCCTGTGTAACATCGATCTCTCGGCAAGATGCACAGCGCTGCTAACCTTTCTCCACCTCCTCTGCCTTCCCCGCTACAGATGTCTGCCTGGCCCCTGTAGAGAGAGCCTGAGACCCTACTGCGTGTGTGTATGTGTGTGTGTTCACAAGTCTGTGCGAGGAGGAAGAATGCTGCAGTATTTCAAAACGGCAAAGGTTATAGTGCTCGGCGTTTGCATTGATGTGTATCGATGTGATATTTCTCAGCATCCGCAACCTTAGCGCGTGGATCAAGGGCACTTTTAAAGGTTCAAGAAAAAAAGACGGCTAAATGTCTAGGATCATCTTCACAATATTACGTATGATTTGCGTGTGTACACTTTGGGGAGGAATACTTCACTCAATAATGATAGTCCACTGTATTACTAAGAAATTAATGATATATCTATATACATCGTGCTGACCTTTCCATTCTGTACAGCCTCTAAATGCTGTGGTCCCAGGCAAAATAAGTGTAAAAAAAGCGTAAATTAAAGTGACCATTCTGTCATACCTGAACACACCTCAGCACACAGTGTGAACAGCACAAAATTCTTCCTCTGCATTTAACCCATTCACCAAAATAGCACTAGGATGATGTTGATGAGTGAAGTATTCACTTATTAGATGTCAGTCTCTCACACAAACACACGCACATTCAGCTATGCAGCGCCTTCAGCACCTGAACAAGATTCCTTTGCCAACGGCTCAGTAAAATCTCTTTATTTCGAATCCTATAGGAACTATAGCCTTATTAAAACCATTGGTTTGACTGCTGTAGTTGCCTTTATTAAAATCTTTGGGTTTGAATTATTTGTTTGTACTATGTTTGTTTGAGTCTTTTGTTTTGACTTTAGTTACTTAGGTCATACAAAACACCTTAGTTCGCCCACTATAGATACTCAGTACTTCACTTCTATAATTTTTAATTTAGAGATTCAGGTCTCTAAGTTAAGAAACGAGGGCCAACCCACTATGCCATCAAAAACTGGTTCTTCTGAAACTATGGGGATCGCCATGCAGAAAACAAACTAAATACACTGGAGGGGCTGTAAAGGGGAGAACAAAACAGAAACTCAGATTAAATTTTTGGAAAAACTAAGGATTGCTAGGCCAAAACCCCTTGACTGTTCTCAGCATAGAGCTACAAAAAAAAAAAAACTGAATGGTTACTTAATTTTTTATTTTGTAAAATTTATTTCTTTATTTTTTATTTATTCTCTACTTACCAGGGGGAAACCAAGAGAAATCTCAGAGTGAAATGAAGCCTGGACAGGCTGTCACGCAGGCCTGGATGTCTGTTACATGTGGTGCCACCAGAAATGCCTTCATAAAAACTTGAGGGGTTCAACTTTCTTTCATATGTCTTGCGAAGGCTGAGGCAGGTCTTGGTTGTAGGGCTTGGGAACAGACTGCGGTAGGACCCTGGGTCAGGCTCTTCCTGGAGCACAGTTTGAATGACAGCCTCTTGCTCCCAACATAGGATAGCCATGATCCGTACCTCGGCAATAATGGGTTTGAGAGGCTTGTAGCTTGTTGCAGTTACATCTTATGGCTGATTTGTTTGAAATTGAGTAAATAGCATCTATGTGTGAAGTGTAAACATGCTAAATTACAAAATTTTAGCCCAGCTACTGTGCCTCCTGTGGATGAAATTTGGTGTGCTTCCAAAGAATGTGGTAGTGATGCAGCATGTCAAATTTTGTGAAGTTTGAACCTTTACGTATTGGCTTTATATTGGCTAGTGAAGTGCTAGATATTTTACATTGATGTTCAAAAAGGTGGCGCTACTCCACAAATGAACTGGAGAGAGTTGGGGTCATGTGGCTCCAGGCTGCAGTGGAGACATGGAGCCTCTCCGCAGGTCCCCTACGTGGACTTGCTGGAGCATAGTTTGAGTGGTAGCCTCTAGCCATCAACGTACCAGAACAATAAGGCTAAACAAAAGAAGCTTCTGTCACTTGTCACAGCAACTCTGCAAGTTGGAGGCTTAACAGTGGTAACAGTGGGCTGTGAAGTAGAGGGTGGCATGAACCCCTGGGCAAGAATCTCCCAAATATAATTCTCCATAGCTTTTGTTCAGGGCTCGATTGGAAGAACAACCTACTCCTGCAGGACTGGTGCCAGGGAGTGGCTCTATGATAGCCAGTGTGGCAACAGGAGCTGGACGTTCTGCTTACTAAACACCTCTCAAACATCGAAAGTAGTTGAGAGAGAGTTCAGGGTCCTCTGATTGGGAACACCAGCCCAGCCTTGGGGTCCTTGACACAGGGATCCTTGCACTGGGGTCTTGAACCTAACACTGATCCTGTGAGTTTGTCAACGTGAGGACTGTGGCATTTCAACCACAGAAAACAGGACCAGTTGTAATTCTCTGTATGTTTTTTTTTTTCATGAACACTCGACAGACCCCAGGTCTCAGTCATACCTCTAAGGGGCAAATAGGCGGGGCTCTATCCAGGGACTGGGCACAGGGCCACAGGACGTGAGGGTTCTGAATTTAGTGGAGAAGTTCCAACCTGCAAAGCCTCTGCAGTACTTTTCTGTTGTGACAGGATATGTTGCAAGGCCTGTTAATGTCTGTCTATTGCAGCACTCTGATTCATCAGGTCAGTCTTCACCTTTTTCAGTTCTGTTTGCTTTAGTGAGTCCAGGATTGGCTGAGTCTTGTGGTAGTGTACTGGCTCACCTGGCTGTAGGATTGAGACCTACCCTCTGTGTATGGGAGCCAACATAAATTGAGTGGGCCACCAACTGAAATAACAAATAGCAAAGTGCAGAGGATTTCTAGAGCTTGAAAATTTGAACAGGAGAGCCACTTGGTGCAGGGAATGAGATTCAAACTCCCAGCCTCCGAGAAACAAGCAACAACTTACTGCATCAAGAAATATGGTTAAAACTGGAGATATCCTTTAAAACTATGAGGAATAAAAACAAACTAAAAACGCTGGTGAGGTTGTAACAGGGAGAACAAAAGAGAAACTCTATCATTTAATTAATTCTGTCTATTTGGAAAGGTACAAAACAAGGGACTGCCAGGGGAACACATATAACCCCTCTAACTACAAATTATTTTTTTGTTTATTTATTTATTCATTTATTCATTTTATTGGAACTATTGACCATGGGGGGGGGGACTCCTGACTGCTTACAATAAAGAGAACAAAATGCTGTGGTTTTCTTAGAACCCTTAGAACTTGAGCTGCACAGACCCATGTTGGCAGCGCAACCAATGGTAATTCGTCGTCATACGGCAAAACAGCTCCCTATATGGAAGTTCCTCCAGTCTGTGTTGATGCTCGAGGTGTCAGACATCATGCTGAGCTTTGTTTGGTGTTCCTGTGTCACATGGAACCAAAGTTATTATAATTTATAAAACATGTAATAATAATAATAATAATAACCACTACTGGAGTTTTAAAAACGACCTCACACACAAATGCCCATAAAGAACAAAAATGGACAAATTATTTTAGGTTTTAGAAACAAACAGAAAAAACACAAGACCTCTGAACCCGGGAGAACTTTCAGGATAGTCTCCGCCCACTACTGGGTGGGGAAAACCCACAGAGGGAGGGGAAGCTTGAGATAGTTAAGAGACTCAAGAGAAAACTGTAGAGCCTTTACCGTATTACCAGCTAGCCTGATGCCAGAACTCTGAAACACCAAGACTCAGCAGGAGAGTGGGGCAATCACACGTGCCATTGCTCACCCCTGATTACCATGTGTTAACTCTGTCACTCCCTCTGGTGGTTAAACCTGACCTGGCAGTTGTCCCAGACCCACACTGGGCCCTAAAAATAAAACCTTTAGGTTTGACTGTTATAGTTGCTCAGACCATGGTAAAACCCTTGGTTTTACTACTGTAGTTGTTTCTGCTTTTGTAAAACCCATGGTTTAATCACTGTAGTGGTCCAGGATTTAGTACACTCCTTGATCATTGTAGTTGCTCAGGCCTTCATTGAGGACTTGGAAAAACTGTTGTTCTGGTGATTGTAGTTGCTTGTGCCTGCTTAAAAATATTGGCTTTATCTTGGTAAACCCTTGATTTCGTCATTATAGATGTTCAGGTCTAGGTAAAAAAATCTACAGAAATATTAATCTACATACTGCGCTGTAACCAAAACCTAAAAGACAGATATTAAAAGTCAAAGGACTGAAGTAAAAAAAAATGACAAATAGTCCCATCTTTCCTGAAAAAATAAATAATATATTCACCATACAGATCTTTGGTATTTGTACATTGTGTGGTGGAAAGATAACCTGAATGGAACCTGAATGTGTATTTTATATAATGTACATTATGCATGACCTTGAATGTCCCAATATACAACACATAGTTCAACAAAGATGTTCAAACTTCAGGAATAATAAAGTCTTACTCAAATTAATCAACTTAATCAGTGTTGGGCCATAAAAATTTAAATTTAGTTCACCATCTTTCATTTCATATCGTTGGCAAAAGTTACACTTTTTTCTAAGTTGCTACCGCTGATGAGGTTATAGTGTATGTGCTACCTAATTAAGGCAAAAAATGTGGTTGGCTACAATTTAGCAATTTTGTCGGTATATAACATATACGTTTATTAAAACTGTAGCCATAACCTATTAAGCATGAATGAATTTTAGTCCAGCGGCCATCAGTAATGCTTTATTCATTTATTAAATTATGTGTGGAATATTTTTTGCAATACATGATGTTCCTAGCATAAATTAGCCCCATTATAATAATATTACAATTATATCATGCTCCCTTTGATTTACTTCAGACCAAAACATTTGCCGTTAAGGTTGAATAGTGGGTCATGACACACAGCAGAGGAAGTATGAATGGCTGGTTGGATGTGGACGGTAGCACAAAAAATACTCTTGTTTGCCTATGTTGTGTTTAACCATTCAGATGTTTGAAATGAAAGGCAGTTGAGTCAGAAGGAGGCTGGGATTGTGAATACGGATGTGATCAGTTCAAGGGCTGATTCATATTTGCCCAAGTAGTTAGAGACCACTTGAATCCTGTGAATGTTACATAAGGATTTGAAGACAAAATTACATTTGAAGATAGACCAAACCATAACAGAAGGACAGAGGAAAACATGTTGTAGTTTGTAGCAGTGACATCTTGTGACTGATTTGTTTGAAACTGGGTAAATAGCATCTGTGTGCCTGTATGAATGAGCTACATTTTTATTAAGATTGGCCATTCACTTAGGCATGTATTGCCTGCTGAATTTTCATTGGCTATTTGTTGAGCGAGTCAAAATAATTGATATGGTAATGGAAGTGTGTAGCTTGAGGTCAGTTGCAGTGCCTCCTATGGATGAAATTTGGTGTGCTTCCAAAGAAAGTAGTAGCGATGCAGCATGACAAATTCTAAACCTTTATGTCACAAGAAATTGACTAGTGAAGCGCTTTACATTGATGTTCAAAAAGTGGTGGTACTCCACAAATAGACTGAAAAGATATGGGATCATGCGCCTCTTAGAGTCCAACTTGCCATACAAAATTTCATTTTTGCAAAATTCTTTTTAAGCAATTGTCCAAAAAGCGCTCTGTGCCTGCCTCACTAACACAAAGGGACATGTGTGCTTAGATAAAACCTAGGTAATGTGATGATTAATCATGATCAGTCATTTTTCCTTCACTTATAAAACTTTCAGACATGCATTTTGCTTTGGCAACAATTCAATATAATGTATTGTACCCATATTTTTAGGTTTAAAATCTTCACTGTTTTAGCATTTTGTTAGTAGTACATTTTCACATTTTGTCCTTTGTTTCAGACCAGCGTTGAAACTTAGTAACCTCAGAGGAAGGTCTTTGTCTTGTCTGAAGCTGAAATTGAGAAAATGAGTTGCCTGTGATCACATAATCAGATGACATTAAAGTGGAGCATGCCCGCTACGCCTTCTGAGACAACAAGTTCCAGTAAACATAGACACAGTCAGTCCATAGCCATAATTATAATTACCGGCCATTTTATCAGAAACCCCTACACAGTATGTTTCTGTATTTTGTAACAAATTCTGATGTCCATTATTTACTGTTATAGTTATTATAGTAATTCACTATATTATATTGAAATAGCATACTATCTATATATATTATATTATTACTATATACTATGCAGTAGATTTTCATTTATAGGCTGTGTGAATCTACTTATAGGGCTGGAGCTAAATGAGCCCCATTTTAACCAAAACACATAACCTCTTAACCTGTCGGTGGTGCTGTCGTTTATAGGTCCAAAATAATCAGCTCCTTGTTTACTAACAGCTAATAAAACCATGTGGATGCCAAAAATTACACCTTATTTTTATGCCATCTTTTCTTTGAAAGCCCTACTAGCCCCTTTATACCAGCCATCCCTGAAGACCATGCTGTCATTGGACGTCAAAGCCGGGTCAATGACCATGCCTGTCCTGATCCATCCAAATAATGTCTTGTCAACAGCTTTTCTTAGGACAAAAACTGAGCGTTGAATGGACTAGAGGGGGGCTGGTATATTATAGAGCAACAGATGGACTACAGTTTGTAATTGTTTTTCAACCATTCTTTATTCTTAACAGGCCGTTTTTGTTAATGTGCATGTAAGTGACCTCTGTTTTGATTGGCTGCCCTGAATTGTGTCTGGTTCAAAAAATGGTTTAAGCTTTCAGATGTGCTGTGACATCACAACCATGACATTCAAAAACAGGCTCCTTAGTGTCCATATATGGACTGTATGAATTGGGGATTGCTCAATACTTTTTTTATTCAAAGTCTTATTCCAAAACAGCAAGGAAAATTTTTTCCATGATATGTGCCCTTTAAAAGGACTGAGTGTTTTCAGGCCATATTTAAGAGTTAGAAGTCTATAGTCTTTTTTCTTCATCACTAGACCTGTTTGGAACAATAAATGCACTGGGCAAACCGAGCAAAAATCAGGCCAAAAACAGTGGTGATTACAGAGCTTGAGTGGGGCTGAGGGTCCTGCCATGGGTCTAATGCTTGCCCGGGTTGAGGTCAGCTTTAGTGGGTCATTTGAACACAATTAGACGGATTGTCTCATGGCTGACTGAGACCCATTCCACTGTGGCAAACACATCCTGTATGAGCTCTAAATTACATTTTCAGAACCCGTAATGAGGACAAATAATCGGCGCTATTCTCTCCTGTATTCATTTGCTAACATTTTGTTAACATTTGACAACTGAAGTTATGGTCACAATTCATTTGTGCTACCTGCAGTCCAGCTGTGGCCAAGCTACCATTTCCAATAGGACCTAAAGAAAACAACACAACATTAGATATGAAAAGAAGAAAACAGGACATAAAACAAATAAAATAAATAAAGGTTATTTAAATTGAGTATTACTGGGTAATAGTTATTAATGGCCCTATTTTTTATACCATTAATGCATTCTTTTAGTTTGACCCTTTTAACCATCAGTAATAGAATAGGCTGAGGCCCAACATCTCAAGACACTACACATTTCCATGCTAGAATCAGCTTTTAAATGGCTTTTCATATGATACCTTCAGCACGTTCGTCAAACAGCTCTTGTTTGACACCAATTGACAGATCAATGAGCAGCAAACCAACAGTGTGAAAGGCTGCAATCAAAGAAGCTTGAACCATTGTCTATGTATATGATATATGAATACCCACAAGGGACAGGTATTCACAGAACAGTTGTACATTAGCAAACTCCAAGTGAGTCCTAAAACACCTCCACATGTCTGTGTGACCTTAGTGGTGATGTATGGGGTGGTGCTGGCCTAGTGGGTAGGATACTTTCCTCTGGACCAAGAGGTCATGGGTTCGACTCCTACCTTCAGGACCACCACTGGGTTCCTGAGCAAGACCCTCAACCCCAAGTTGCTCCAGGGAGACTGTCCCCTGTAGTTAGGGAATGGAAGTCGCTTTGGATAAAAGCATCCGCTAAATGCCGTAAATGTAGTTTTAAGGAAACTATGAGGGTGGACTTCTAGTGTTTGTTAGCAATGTTGGCCTTGTAGCTCCGGTGCTAAACTAAAGAAGCAACATGTGGACTCCGAAGATGTCCCGGTTGGTGGAATAGCAATCTGGGGTCAGTGGAAAATTGTGTAAATATCATTTTTATTACTTGAATCCAGGATATAAAATAAAAAAAACCCCACCAACTCCCATTAGACTCTCAAGTGAGTATTTCTGGACTCCTCTGAAATCCATTCCAGTTGAAATGTTTCTTACCAAAATCATTTTTTTTTTACGACCATTGCTATTCTGTTAATAATTCTATACATTATTAATTTGTTATGCCAGCTGCTTATCCTTAACCAGGACGGCAGGTGTGCTGAAGCCTGTTCAGGAGGCAGTTGAAAGTCCATCACAGGGCAGACACACAAACAACACACTCACAATTTCACATCTTCACTATATGTGAGGTGCCTGTCTTTGGACTGTGGGAGGAAACCGGAGAAACCCACACAGACAGGATGAAGAGAACATTCACACTCCACACAGAAAGGACCTTCAGTCATCCCAGCTGGAAATGAACCCAGAACCTTCTTGCTGTGCACAATATGTACATATATGTATATATATATATATATATATTAGGGGTGGGACTCGATTAAAAAAAATAATCTAATTAATTAGAGTCTTTGTAATTAAT